>JACEFZ010024369.1:0-40599 GCA_014155875.1 Cepaea nemoralis | reverse complement strand
TTTTTTTTCCATCATTTACTCCCTTGCTTTTGGGTGCTTTATACTTGTAAAAATTTATGTCTATTGGTTCCCTTTTGATTTTACCATAATAACTCTATCTGAAAACCCAGTATCCTTTAAATTTGGGGATTTGGCTGTTTTTTCATCAAATATTTTTTCCTACCCCTTTTTTCATGTGTTCCCCTCCAGAAAAAATTTATTGTGGGTTTGGGTCGGGCTATAATTTTGCCCGATCCCTTCCATCTCATCTCACTAACGCCTAGTATATTCATTTTCATGCTATCCATCTCCACTTAGAACATTGGTCAACTTTCCTAGCTCATTTAATGTCCTAACATTCCATGTTCCTACTCTAAAGTTATTTATTTTAGTTAAGATTTTGCCATCAGTAGCTGGATGACGGTCTGGTGTCACCTGTGGCTCATGACTGTCCCTACCGGACGAGGATGCCCTAAGACAGCCATTAACGTCCTTCACTAACTTTGATTTATGTTTTGCCATGAAGTCTTGGGAAGATAATGTGGTGGTTTCCCCTTGCCTTCCCCATTCACATGGTGGTCTTTTTACCTCTGCTTTTGACAGCCATTTCCGACTGTAAGGACAAGTGAGTGCCCTGCTCTGCTCAGCTGCAGAGTTGTCCACTTATTCCGGTGGATACTCGGTCCCCAGAGCTGTGTTAGCCACACCGTGGTGTGTTTCCATCCTCTACCGCGTGGAGGTGCAGTTGGGATTTTCCCTTCATAAAGTTATGGTCTCTGACCAAAACTCTCCAGTACTTTTAGAGGACATTTAAAAGTTTACACGGGATATTTATAAGTTTGGTTAAGATGTTTCATGTTTTGGTCAACATTTTCCCCCCTTTGGTTAACACATTTTCCTACTTTTCATAAGTATGGTGTAAATTTGTCTTTACTTTGTCAATATTTTTCTCCTTAGGTTAACACATTTTCCTAAGTTTTATAAGTTTTGTGTAAATTTTTTCTTCACTTTTGCGATATTTTTCCCATTAGGTTACCACATTTTCCTAAGTTTTATACGTTTTGTGTAAATTTTTCTTCACTTGGGCGATATTTTTCTCATTAGGTTAACACATTTTTCTCCTTTTCATAAGTATGGTTGAGATATTTCTTCACTTGGTCAATATTTTTCCCATTTGGTTAACACATTTTCCTAATGTTTATAAGTTTGGGCGATATATTTATAAGATTAGTTGAAACATGTCTTTACTTGGAACAATATTTTTTCACATTTGACTAACATATTTCCTACTTTTCATAAGTTTGGTTGAAATATTTCCTATTTTGTCACCATTTTTAATTAGTTTGGTTACCAATTTTTCCTACTTTTTATAATATTGGTCGAGGCGTTTCTTATTTTAGCCAACTGTTTTGTCAGTTTGGCTAACAGTTTTTCTTATTTGACTGTTGGAGTGGTACATAGAACCTGTACTTTTGTCTGGATGTGAAATGTTGGTTGTGGAACAATTGATGCACACAATAATAAACGAGACATGCACACAGTGGACCACCAGTACACATTAGAACAGAGAGACAAGAATAAATACACATTGGTATAGCGAGACAGATTCACATACACAAGTACAATACCACAAAAGTACAAATACACAAATATCTGCCAACGACCCAAGTACACCAGAAGAATGTCACAAGTACAAACGGACAAATGTTTACAAAAATGATACAAATCAAATAACAAAAACATAGATTTTCATTTGTTTTCTCTTTTAATTTTCAATCACCCAGTGGTATACACTTGTCTGAGTAGTCAGTCGCTAATATCATACGTGTCCATGAGCACCCATTGTTGTTGGTCTTCTCTTTTTTCTAATACGAATACCTGGTTGGGTAACATGATCGACAGCGCCTTGCAGTAATTCCTAAGGGTTGTCAATTTGGCTCTATCTTTTTGTTGGATATCCGTTTCCTCTGTTACTATGTGAGCAGTAGTGTTTTTCCCTGCTTGAGAGGTGTCTAAGGGTGTGTGATGTTGTATTCTTATATGACGTTGTAAATTGTCTTTTCGTTGATACAAACGCCCACAGCTGTGACATTTGTGGGTTGTGGAATTGTGAACTGTATTAGCGTGACGTGTGAGATTGTATTTTTTAGTAAATACTTTCTCACAGGTGATACACAAGTGGCCTTCTTTCTTAGGAGTGGGCATAATGCTTCTGGGTGCCAATACTATATCTTGATACTAGTTGGTTGATAGCAGTAGCTTGGTACACGGTCTGTATATTTCAGTGACTTAGTAGCTGTTTGACCTCGAGAAGCCAGAGTCTTTATATTTCACCTAGTTGATCAGTTTACCACACCTGTGAAAACAGCAAACACAACAATTTTTAGTGTCCAAGAATATTTTAATGTTCAAGTTGTTTACTGATCTACTGACCGATCATATCTTTGACTCGGGCAGGTTGTTTGTGTGTCTACTCGTCTGTATCGCGTCCTTCAAGTTCGATCACGTCTATTTCTAACCAAGAATTAATATTGGCAATCTTTCCTTGAGCGAAAACGTTTCATATGTCCTGTGTTGCATATGGAGTTTAGCCAACGGTGTTGACAACAGTTCTTCAACATGTATCCCATTCAGGTCTTGTTTGGTTTCAATGCGTTGCCTCTTGTAATAGCTAAACATACGGGTTCAAAACGACTCATAGTGACTTGTACTGTCAAATGTTATAGCACCACATTGACCGGAGTATGTACGTTTAACGAGTACACCCGCCTGGTTGCATCTCTGTTGATTTTGTTCCTAACTATTCTTTCTTGGTTCAGTGTATAATTTTTAGTGACAACCGGTCTTAGGGCAACCTGATGAGAGTCTGTTGGTGGCGTAGACATCTTTTTTCTTGTTGACCAAATGTGGAATTGATACCAATGTCACCGAACTTATAACGCTTGCTTAGTCTGTGTTCTTCACGAATAATAACAGTTGCACTTGGTCACAACACTGTGATAGCTTGTGCGCTGATATTCACGCTTTTCACACTAGGAGACATCGATTTACCACTAGTGAGAGCCCTGATGAATGTGGAGTGTTTGTGTCAGTAAACGATCTTTCGAGTGATATACCACTCTGTATCCACCCCTATGAAACACACCGTGAGAAGACAGAACACTACCAACGACGTATATTTATATTGAGCTTTGTTCCGTTATTGACGACCTAAATGTAGCCGCTTACCACCCATCCACCAGTGTGGATTGACTGAACGTTAATGAGGTCGGTGATGTTGGTGGCGATGGACGTTCGTTGTTGGTTGGCGAGGGCTCGGGAGTTGCGTGTTCGTCGTTATATTCGTGGAGACATGCCTCAAGTCTACTGAGACTTAGCGTGATTATGTCCTCCTTGGTAAAGTGTTCTTGTAGTACAGACTGCAGTCGACACTTTACTAGATCATAAAAACTATCTCTTTTTAACCCAAGACTCCATAAGCGAATCCATGAGTGGCTGGGCTTGCTGCATATTGCGAATAGCGCAGTCCAGGCAATCGCTGTGTGGTTCCGATCTTAATAGACCCCACAGTTTCCGAATTAGGACTTCCTGGTCATCCGTATCTGTAAAACATAGATAAAAATAAGGTACTATACCATCTGTACAGGGAACACCTAATATCATTATTAGCTCTGGATCGGATATGACCCCCTCATTTTTAAAAGACCGTAATGTCATAGCGAACATGGGCATGTAGACCCCCACCAGTTCCCATACGACTACCCAATACTACTAGTGTATATTAAGGTACCACCGTACCGCTATGTTCACATCGTTTTGACACAGCCTAATATGTACTGTTACGAATCTATATTGTTGTTTCCTCAGCTGTTATATACGTCTAGATCTATATATCCCCTGTATTATACTAGTATTGTTGGGTTACCGACGTATCGATGTGATTAAACATAACAAAAATGTGAAAGATTTATCAAAGTCCAACTTACCATTAATGCTTTGCCACATGGTGAGCTCTGTTTTTGGTGTTGTCAGAGAGCGGTAGTTCTATATGATATAGACTGGTCGTCTTTTATACACGATATCTGCTGCTGTGGACTCGTATCAAGAGGCTGTCCTGTCTGGTTTCCTCGCTCTGATCGGCTGGTAGAAACTGCTTTGTACAGTGAATATTCATTAGCATTTATACCCCGTTTTTGTCGATATGGCCTAGACCACGTGACCTGGTAGATTAGTCTGCCCACAGCTGCGTCTGCAATAACGGTTAAATCTTTAAGCCACTGGTCGCGATTATGAGACGAATCGAGGCTAGTGATATTGGTTTTCCGACCACCTTATATTACAGGAGATATACCTTGGGCTTAGACAACATATGTTATAAATCCCTCCCTGAAGATATGACGAGTATTATTGCTTTCCCAACCCCTTTCTATCCACGGCGATAAGCCCCCCAGGATTAGTCATATATACAACTGGCTATTATTGGTTTTGTAACAACTGGCGACGTGTATGGGTATCTTATGTTCTCAAATTTGTTATGTTAAGTTAAGCTGTGAAGTCGGATGCCTGTTTTTCCTTTGGACTTGTGGACACAGCGACACGGAGAGACAGACTGTCCCTAATCATAACCCGTATGACCAGCTAGACACCCCACACGCTGACGCCTATTACCCTTACCAGTGACACAGTACCGAGATTCGAACCTGTCATCTTGTCTGGTGTACCACCTAAACTTCAACCAACACACCACCTCTCCTTTGCTACACATAGCCTATTACTACCACCAGCTATCGCCATCACAACTAAGTAACAAAAACATTATCAATATTTCTTCTACCCCGCTCGACCTCCCCAACTGGGACTCGAACCCGGCACCTACGGAGGACATCGACGGCCATCTTTACTTGTTTCATTAACGATCTGATACCGTATGGAGAAAGTATTTGAAAGCACTTACCTAGCTACGCTTTCACTCACCCACTCCATAACAATGTATAACACTAAGCCACGCCCACCACAACCTTCACTTCGGCCATCTTTTCTTTGCTGAGGTTTTCATTTGAAGCGGTGTAATTTATATGATGATAATGTATAAACCACTACGAACCACTATAGCTCATACATCCAAATTATTTACATTGTTACTTATTACAACTTTCATATGACACCCGGAGCTGCTCGAGGGTTCGAACCCGCGCCCACGCGACCACCCGGTCGTGGTCGCCCCCGCGTTCGTCGCCCGCGCTAGCCCCGACCACCCCGCCCGGTTTATATATAGCATTATCAATAACCTGACTTGGTCATTACGACGACGATAATACCCTGGATTAGTTGTTACGAGAATCAGTATTGATTTTTTGTCCCACATTGTGCATGTACATCTCTGTGTGTTTTTTAAGTTTTGACATTTTAAAGACACAGTTGGTTGTCCGTTGTTAGCACCAGTAGATACCCCACTACTCGTTACACCGATGACCGGACTCGTGGTCACTCGGGTGCTGCCCGGTCAGGTGACAACTACATGGGGGACAGCACCACCTTCTTTGCGCTTACTATTTACGCCGGCTCCTTCCACTCCACCCTGGCCACATACACACATGATGAGACCTATCATCCATTAGATCATACTTTTTTTCTTTTTTAAAAAATTTTACCCGCCAAAAACAACGAGCTTAACAAGCCAAAGACACAACTAGGGAGGTGTTAGAAGGAGTCAATATCACATCACAGAAGGAGCGGACATAACCCGCTCCTTCAGACGCCTTCGCGCTCCTTCACGACCCGCTCCTTCAGGCTCCTTTGCGCTCCTTCAGGAGCGCTCCTTTAGCTCCTTCTCCAGGGGGGGGGGGGGTGTAGGCATCATATAATACTACTTCTGCCCCTGCCTTCCCGTGAGGGTTGACCAGGATGTCTTTGGCTGTTCTATATGGGCCAGCTAGGATGGGGGATAACACCACAACAGTGAGACTCAAACGTCCTAAGAAACCCCCGGGAAGGTTAACCCGGTCAACAAATGCCCGCAGAAGTCGGATGTGTCGGCCTAACGGCGCAAGAACGCAGCTCTGCTGTAAACAGGCACAACGCAGTCACATCCGAAAAAAAAAATCCGGATGAACGAAGAAGAAGAAGAAGAAGAAGAAGAAGAAGAAGAAGAAGAAGAAGAAGAAGAAGAAGAAGAAGAAGAATACCCAAATAATACTAGGGACACAGCCAGAGTACCGACAGGAAAGTACTGCCATAACTATGATGCTGAAATTGAGGCAATCAAGATAGCAACAGAGAAATTACTAAATACCAGCAATGGTACACAACCTGTGGTGCTATTGACAGATGCAAAATCAGTACTCGAGGTGTTCCTGTCTGGGAAATTGCCAGTACTAAGGACACTACTTTCTGAACTTAGCAGTCAGCATAAGGTCACCATACAGTGGATACCATCCCACTGTGGAATACACGGAAACGACAGAGCTGATCGATTGACTAAGAAAGGAGCAAAAGAAGAACAGTCTGATGTGCCCGTTACATACCACCAAAAGAAAAGAATGATCAAATCAGTCAGAGAGCCACCAAAACCTGCTCAAGACGACTACCAAATTATGGAAAGACCAGAAAAAATCACTATTCAGCGCCTCAGAACAGGACACAATAGATTACGCAACCACATGTATACAAAATTCATGATTGGTAAATCAGCCATGTGCACATGTGGATTGGCGTCGCAGACAGCAGAGCATATACTCCAGTACTGCCCAAACTACAACATGTCTAGGCAAACCTTCTGGCATAGAGAGACGACAGTGGAAGATAAACTCTGTGGAACGCTGAGAGGACTAAAAGAGACAGTTAAATTCATACAAGAGACAACATTGCAGATATAGACATATTTCAAGCGAACGAAAGAAGAAGCAGAAGTTTTGATATGGTTAGCTCCAGTTCGCTGATTGTGATAGGTGCCTCCAGAACCTCATGTACTGTTTCATTCTGTCCTGTAAGTTGCCAGTTCACTCGAATCTCTTGTTGTTTCGCTGGACTAATGTCGATATTGTTAGTTAATTAGTTAGTTAGTTAGTCGATAGATTAATCTCATTGCACATCGAACTATTCAGTCCATAAGTGCTCGTATCCCCTCCTCAGCAAATCCCGCAGCGTGTAGCGGCTAACGACACCAGTTCTGTGTTGGTTTATCAATCTTCTTTGGCTTAATGCATAATGTTCTTGTTTAGCCACCCCTCTTTTAATTTGCTGTTCTCGCGGTCTGACCATGGTTGTAGATTCACAGTCATCACTTGGTTCTCGCAAAATTGTTATTTCTCGTAGAGCATTCAGAATGTCAGCCTGGCCCATGGCGCGTCCGCCCTCCACAGTAGCCTGACCTGCGAGCTTGTCAGTCCGCTCATTTCCTTGTACTCCTGCATGCCCTGGTGCCATAGACCTAGATCAGGCTATGAATTGAGAGACACAATTTGTACAACATGAGTTAAAGAAGATTGGGAAAATGTGCAAGACGTTTTGGCGCAAGCGCGAAGGCGTCACAAAAACGTCACTGAGAGAGGAGTTAGACTTGGGCTGTCGTCCAACTCGGAGGCGGCATGTCTTTGCAGCATGGCTAACATATTATGTTATGCCGCTTACTGTTAGTGTAGAGTGTGTGTTCTCAAGTGTTTTCCTGTGGAGCGATTGAGTTTGGTCGACATGTGACAGGAGTCGTCAGATTAAAGTGGAGTTTGAAAACCCACATCGTTTTGGTGAAGGTTTGTTAGTGACCGTTATTTTGGTTGCCGCTTTTCATTTAAAGAACAAGGAGCTTTGGAAGGTATGGATAGATAAAAATGTGTTATTCCTGATACCCCTTAGACGTAGCATCGATCTAGCTCCTTGGCACCTGGCACGAAGATGAAGCTAATCTTTGCCAGCCGAGACCGCCCCAGAGACAGCAACCACTCTTTTCGGATCCACTCCATCTTTATCCTCTTGAGCATGCTCATTGAGTCGCTAAGGAAACATGCCCTATTGAATGTCTGTGTCTCGAGCCATGTTATTGCTTTACTTACTGCCATGACTTCCATAGTCAGGCTACTTGTGGTCTCAACAAAAGCACCAGAGTCCTCCTTCACAATTCTCCCTCCGGCCTGAGCCGTAAAGGCCCACGAGCTTCTCACGCGTCGGACGACTGACCCATCTGTGTAAATGACAGCATCACCGTCTACCGAATTCCCGAAAATCAACGCTTGTACTTCCGCCTCCACAGAAGCTGGCTTCTCTTGTCTGCATTTTCTGTCTAGTTGGATGCAATTTTGGCACTTGTACCCACTCCTCGCCAGGTTCAAAGTTCTTCAGTGAACACGCCTGTTGAAGAATGTCTTCGGCTTGACCCATCCACGACCTCCCTCTTTTTAACCTGCTGCCCTTCACCTTCCTAATTTCACTATGCAGTGGATGTTGAGTGTTTGTGTTAACTCTGAGGTAGGCACGTCCTCTGCAAATTTGTATTCTGTCTTCAATGGTTGGAAAATCAAGAAGGTAGCGCATGTTACTTACGAGAGTATACGAGAATACGGAGAAAGTCGTGTAACCTCTAGACCAGTGAGGAGGGCTCTATTATAATAAATCATACAATTCAACTGCGCATGCGTTTCACTAGCTGCTTAGGACATATTTAAAATATCATAATAACATGATTGATAGTAATGCCTTGATTGATCACTACACTTATTAATAATTCTGTTCAAGCATTCTGTGGAATTACCAGATGTTTTTATTTTTAATTATTTATTTAAGTTGTATATCACTTACAGGACGTTACAGTCAACGGCATTTTACTGCCGTAATTGATGTCCTGGCAAGTTTGTACGTTCAGTAGTTTGCCATTGTTTTCTGAACGACTGACTCCCATACTAACACGTTGAAACCAGCGTGACACGGTCTGAAATTACCAGATATCTAAATGAAAAACACATAAATAATATAATGGTCAACCTACATAAACCGGCTTTGTGCAAGCAGAAAGACATGTTTAGTCAGTTTAATATTAGCGTGGTAGACAGACAATCGACATTACTGTGCGAACATGTGTATATGTCAGCTTGATGGAGTTATCTAGTTATTTCACTTTATGTTGTGTGAATTCTGCAATATGTACCTAATGAGATGCAACGAAATATGCCAAGGAATAAATCGTGCAATCTATTGTTTGTGTCTTCGTTATTGAAACATAGATAAGCAACGACTAGGGGACATAATCATCTAATATTGTTGCAAGGGAAACTATTAGAATTTTAAAAAAGGAATTCATGTACCAGTAGAATATTATTAATTGGCTTACAAATCTCTTTATTGTTCTTTTAGAAATAAAACAATAAACCCAGAAGTTGGTTCATGTAATCTCAAGAAAATTTCTTTTAGATTTCTTATAGAAAATGTTTGTGAATATTGATTTACTTGCAATTTATAATCAACTTTCAAGTTCTACATTTATTCTTAAATTATTAATAGTATACATTTACTGGCATCTGCCATACACAATCACCAAACAATACAACCACACACACTAGCAAAGATTTTTCAACAAAAAATCGCCCAGCTATTCGCAGATTAATAAACAAGAGCCACTCCCACCAAATTTCACACTACATAACATACATGTTCAAACACACTCTCACAGTATATTTCTATACTCCGCATGTGTACCACTAAGCCCAATCATTGAGGAACAAAGCGCCAAATAACTGAATAAATGTCTTTTCTTTGTTACTGAGTCCTGTAGCCCAATCTAGACAGAACAATGGGACGGTGGCCTTTGTGAGTCAGTGGTCTTGTCGACCGAAGTTTGACCTCGGTCTGAACAGCTCTCTCTCTCTCTCTCTCTCTCTCCCTCTCCCTCTATATCGCTCTCTCTCTTTCTCCCCCCCCCCCCACCCCAAACATGAATGACTATACGCTGTATTCGCAATGTAAAAGCCTGTTTTTGTACATAATGAATGGGATATTTATGTATACGCTGAATTCGCAATGGACAACTTAACAAATTCCAATCTGTTTACGCGCGCTCTCTCTTTATCCCTCCCCCCTTCTCTCCCCCTCCCCAACTCCCTCTCTCTCCCTCCCTCCGTGTTGACCGCGTTCCTGGTATCAACCCACCCCACCACAAGCAAATCCTGGGCACTTGCGATTAAGTCGAGGGCTGTCATTCAGCAATAATATTGAATCCACTTACAGGAAGTAAGCTTGCATGAGACTGCCTGCAGTGTAAAACGTGGGGCGGCTTTTGCCGTTTCGACCTTGACACCAACATTTCCTTTAATGTATATATCTTCGGTGTGGAAGAGAACGCGTGCTGTGTGTGGAAGGTTTTATAAGCGTGTGAGAAAGATGGGTTTAGAATGAACGAGCGGAAGGAATCATCACCACACCATAGTCGTTGTTGTCTCCGTCATTATCATCACCATTATCACCACTATTACCATCACCACTATCATCATCATTATCATCACCATTATCATCACTATTACCATCAATCACGTTAGAATGGGATGACTGAAAGCGTACGTCATTATCATAACTGTATATGTATGTTTTTGTTTCATTAACGCATATGACATAACACTAACAAACGGCAACGCTCTGTAATATACACAAACAAAGAAACACGCATTGCACCTTGTAAATATACATTGCTTTGTATAAAATAAACGTATTTAAAAAAAAAAAAAAAAAAAAAAAAAATTTGTTACTGGCCTTCTAGGGCCACACAAAATTTAATAGACAATTAACCACACATATCCCATACTTTGATAACATTACATTACCAAATAAATGAGAAGACTGAATTTAGTATGTTAGGTATTTGTGAGACCGGTCTGCCTGGCACAGGTGTTAACGTCTTTCTCCGTAATCCCGTATATTCTCGTGAGTAACGCAGCTGCGCGAGAATCGCAGCGGTTGGCACCGCGCTGGTAACTTACGGGGGTATGTGAGCCAGTCGCTCAGAAAGCAATGGCAAACTACTGAGTGTAATCTTACCTAGTACATCAACAGCGGCTGAAAAATGCTGGTGTTGACTGCAACGTCCTGTAAGGGATATGCAACATTTTAAAAAAAATATGTGAGGCAAGAGGACATTATTATCGAAAACTAGACTATTTCACTAGACGAAATATTGTCTTTATGGTGATTTCGTCTAGTGAAAATGTATGCGTATTCTGTTCTTCTGTTCTCTTCTGAGTCTTCTCTCCTGTTCTCTTCTCTCGATGAGGAATGACATAATGGAGGTAGCGGAATTGTGAGAGGATGGCGAACATATGGTGGAAAGAAGAAACGAACACTGAGGTTTAGCTGTTGGTGTTACAAGAACACCAATCAAAACCCTAAGGAAAGGATAAATGAAATGTTTGTGGCATATCAATTGAAGAGGTGAAATGCGGAAATTAACCTATGTGGGAAAACTACGGGAATGTAGGCAGAGAAAGCTTATGTGGAATGCTCGAACCGCTGGGCAAAAATTAATAATGTAGTCAGAGGTGTGCTAACCTCGCTCGCAGACATAGGGAAAAGGTATGGCCATTGTGTTGTAGATACAGGGAAACTCTGCACCCTACCTCGAACGCCTTGGAACTTTGAACTGGTTTTACAGACACTTGTCCCAGATTTCGGCCATAGCTTCCATCGTACACCGTCGTGAGTACATGGCCATTATAGAACTGAATTGGCAGTTGATCTAGGAGCCGGCTGAGAGGAGAAAAAACATAGTTAACCCGGGTAGAAGACACCTCAATCAGAAATGTGTGCATGCTCTATGCTCAAAAGTATTGGGAGAGGAGATGAGTGGGTCATAATGTCAAAGAAAATGTTAAACCTGTGCATGATCATAATTGTATTAGATCGGGAGTGTAGGGATTATCCAGCGAGTTACAACAATGCAACAAATTATGCACATTTCGTGCCCAGGAGATGCAATCATCTACACCAGGGGTCGCCAAACATTTTTTTTCACAGTAGACCGGATGTCAGAGTCTTGCATTACACTCACAGGCATTCGCGCGACTTCATCTATACCTCATAAATAACTTCACTTGTACAGATGGTTTAAAGGATTTATTACAGGCGAACCTGACAATCACACACTTGTGACAAGGCGTTGTCGGCCTGTCAAATAAATACAATAGTCTCTTCTCTTCACACAGCTTATATCTCATTAAACATAATCACTCTCTCTCTCGCTAATATAACATGCGTTCACTACACTCGATATAGGCTTTCGGAAAACACACGTCCTGTCGGGAATCCGTCTCGTCGCTGTCTGACCCAACTCAGTCCGTCGCTAGCCTACGTGGTCAAAACCCCCGCGCGGTCAGCAACTCTCCGTGCTGTTCTATCTGTCACGTAGTACTGTCGTCTAGTACTTGTTAACCGATATCCCAAAACATATTGCTCCGATTAAGGATACAATACATGAATATATCATTCATGGCTCCCGTGCAATGCACATCCACCTCTCTTCTTAGTTGTGTGTATGCTGATGTTAGCCTGCTCGCTCCCGCTTGTGATTAAACCTTCAACTGTGTTCTTCAACTTACTCTAAGTCTGTAGTGTCCCCTGACCAAGTGTTCTCTCCCTTTGAAAATACTGCTGTTTGCATTTTTATCTGTTTGTATTCCTGTTTGTATGGGTGTAAATCTTTACTTTCAATGTGTTGCAATTAGAAACCTAACTGTATGTCTATAATTGATGTAATTTAAGTCATCAAGTGTCGCAGGTAGGTTAATGCACGTCACAAAGTAATGCCTATGCTTAATTTGTGAAGTGCTTCGCCGATCTGAGATGCTGGAAAACAACCATTGATGTAATGCATTAGTGACAACTACACACATAAAAGTACACACTCACATGTTTTACACAGAAGACGAAGACCGAGAAGCTTCTCGGCCTTTTGGCTAAGATCAAGTGTATTTGCTGTCCCTTCCAGTAGTGCGCTTGGTCTGGTCGGAGGCCGGGAGGATCAATCTCGGTCCCGTGGCTAAGGTCAGACGCATTTGCTGCTCCCCGCAGTAGTGCGCCTGGTCTGGTCGGGGGCCGGGTGATCCACACACCAAAAAAAAACCCTCACATTAATCACTTTAAATGTGGGCCCGGTGGACCACTGTGGGCAATAGCTCACAGTGGGACTAAGGGTCCACGCCAAAAACAGGGGAGGCGGGGAACCAGCTCGTCTGGGATGACCGCTAAAAAAAAAAAAAAAAAAAAAAAAAAAAAAAAAGAAGACGAAGACCGACTGTGCGCCAAGAGCTGGGCGAAACCACGCCGGTCAGACAAATTTTCTCTTTCACGAATTATTTAAAAAATATCAGTGATTTTAATTTTGTGGATGTGAATTCGATAGTGCATCACCACGTGTAGATCTGGATTAAAATTTCCTCTGTCACGGATTATTCAAATATATCAGTGATTTCAATTTTGTGGAAGTGTTTTCGATTGTTTTCACCACGTGCATCTGTGCTTCCGTATTGAAGATTTCCTCTGTCACGGATTATCGAAGATGGAAAACCAAATTGTTAAACGTGTCAAAGTCAACACAAGTGAAGGTTTCGAAGGAGGAGCGTTCCATCAAGCGAACACACTTGTGTTTTCTATATCAGGACATCATGTATTCCGGTTCAACTACTCGCTGATGGCGAGCGTCTTGAGGGGGCCTTGCGGGATTGGTAGGGAAGGGATAAAATCCATCTACCGCTTTCAGGACCCTAAAAGATGGTACGCTACGCTAACACCGGAAGCAAAGGCGGCTCATTATGAACGGCTTCACGGGATGAAGCATGAACTGCAGGATCCCAAAGTAACGATCGTAATTGAAAACATAGAGAAGGAAAAGACCAAGGCTATGATTCACTGGATGCCTACAACCGCAAAGATTGAGACAGTGAAGCAAATAGCCGCGGATATTTCGGGAGATATAAACGCGGAAGTGCATAAACTGAAAAACAGCACGGACAAGTGGTTATTTCTGTGCAACCCGAAAGAACCTCTGCCACATTACATGGACATGGAGTTGGACGGGGTAGAAGACAAGCTACACCGTCTCTTCATCACAGTTCCGGGGCGCCGTACGGCATGTACAGTCTGTGGGGAAGACTCCCACTGGAGTAATAAATGTCCGGCCAAAGTACAAACCCAGAAGGCACCTATACTGGCACAAAAAGTCACTTCGAACTCCCAGACAGATCAACATAGTAAGGAGGATGAAGACGGTTTCCAGCTGGTCAGTCGGAAAAGGGGACGCTCAACCAAGAGCCTGTCTGACGTTGAGAGCTCGACACCTCCAGCCTGCCAAACACAGGTTACCACGCTGCCGCCCCTCAACAACCACGACTACCCTACACCGCCTGAAGCGCACAGGTCAAACAAAAAGAAATGCGTAAGTAATTATACTGAACAGATAACGACCAGCGCCATGATCGAAATAGACAGTGATAACATTAACACACCACCACGACAAAGAAACCTGTCAGATTCTTCACCACGCCTCGTTATTGACTTAGAGATTTCGAGCCCGGCGAAGGAATCTACTGACAATCTCCAGAAATGATAACAGGAATACAGACAGTTTTGAAACAATAAACATAATTATGCTCAACCGTTTCTTATTTTACAACAAAAATGGCAGCGGAAATTAAAATAATGAGTATTAACATTCGAGGTATAAGATCCAAAATTAATCATCTTATACCACTCATACACAAATATAAACCTGATTTTATACTCATTCAGGAAGCTAACGTTAAAACCGATGAACACGCATCATATATCACAACATGCTTAGGTCTAAGACACTCATGTTTTAGTCTTAGTACGCAACATATCGGATTGGGTACAGCAATAATACAGACATCGGACAGGTGGCAGATTATAGAGAAGGACAGGGACTGCCAGGGTAGGATAGCTATAGTACAGGTGAGAAATAACATAAATAAATACACAATTGTCAACATACACGCACCGCCTGACTACAGAAATCAGCCGCTCTTCTACCAAACACTTGAAAAATTATTATCACGCTCATATCGGGGTCACAACATCATTCTAGGGGGTGATTTTAATTGCGTACTTTCGGCGCACGACCTTATAAATGGAGATGTAAGAATGCAAATTAGAAACACAACGGGGGAGGAGGAACATCAATTAGACACATTGCAAACAATTTTAGATATCCATGGGCTAACAGACGCATACAGGCAGATGCACCCCCATGGAACAGATACAACACACACAAACAATGCGCATAAAAGAGCAGCGCGTTTAGATAGAATTTATGCGCCCATAACACATCATATAACACAAGTCAAGCATTTACAGGAGACACTGAACTTCACAGATCATAAGGCCGTAGTTGCAACAATAAACACAGTACAAGCAACACCACATCTTAGAAGATCCCCCCATTGGAAACTGAACTGCACACTTTTACAAAATCAAGACTATGTAGATTGCATAACAAAACTGATCCTCACATACACAAGCGATATACCGGAGGGTAAAGCGCGAGAACTCTGGGAAACACTTAAACAAACTATACGAGAGAGAACACAAACACTAGCAGCAGTAATACACAAGCAAAAAACTACAACAAGAAAAAGTATTGGAAAATGCAATTAAGCTCTTACTACAGACAGACAAAAATTCACCACACATCATAGCATTACAGGAAGAATTAGATCTCCACAGACATCATCGATTTCAAGGGGCTTTACTGCGAACAAAGTTACAAACTATAACACAAGAGATACCGAGTAAACAATACCTAGCTTTAGAACAAAACATACCCCTCTGCTGTGTGTCCACCGTGACGAGGTAGAGGGGCTTGTGCGTCCCAATGACCCCAAGAGCTATGCCGACAGTAGCACAGCTACTGGTAGGGCCACCCATGTCAGACAGGTCAAGGGAGAGGGACCAGACAAAGAGACACACAAACCTGCTGCCTTGTAGGTAGACTGGGGACAGTCAAAGGCTAGGGAAAGCATCCCGAATAAATGCTTGTCGAAATCGGATGTACTGAGCCACAGGCTTGACAAAGCAGTGCAACGTAAAACCTGCTGCCTTGTAGGTAGACTGGGGACAGTCAAAGGCTAGGGAAAGCATCCCGAATAAATGCTTGTCGTAATCGGATGTACTGAGCCACAGGCTTCACAAAGCAGTGCAACGTAAAACCTGCTGCCTTGTAGGTAGACTGGGGACAGTCAAAGGCTAGGGAAAGCATCCCGAATAAATGCTTGTCGAAATCGGATGTACTGAGCCACAGGCTTGATAAAGCAGTGCAACGTAACTTAATTCATGATGTCACAAATCAAAATTAATCGTTATGGTGCTAATCCCGTGAAGTCCCATCAGGCGGCGATAGTGCCGGGCCCCCTGCCTCGAGGGGGTCCACCCATGACTACTGGTGGTCACCTTCCCCTGTGCTGTGGAGTCAAGGCACAGAGGAGTAGGTTAAGAGCTATTGACCAAATACCCCGGACACTCAACATACTACAGTGGAATGCCGAAGGAGTTTACAAGAAGAAAGACTCCCTAACACAGCGTCTTCATAAAGATAGAATAGATGTGGCATGCATTCAAGAGACACACCTCAATGCCAATCACAAATTCTCAGTCAGAGGATATCAGGACACACGTTTCGACCGCGAAGGACACAAAGGAGGAGTTCTAATACTTACACGAAATACAATACCTTGCAGCGAAGTATCTGTGATCTCTGACAACCAAACGGAAATTATAGGTGTTGATATAATGATAAAGGACGTGAAAATAAGAATCTACAATCTGTATAGCCCAGCAGATAAGGACCTTACACTCTCAAACATGAAAATAACTGACACAAACTGCATTATTATCGGAGACTTTAATAGCCGTTCAGAAAGATGGGGATACCCAGATACTGACAAAAGAGGAGATGAATTGGAGGACTGGGAAATGACTCAAATCTCCATCTACTCAACAAAGCGGATGACACACCGAGCTTCTACTCCAGAAGATGGCTTACCACTTCTACTCCAGACTTAGCTTTCTGCACAGGAGACATCCTCCACAAAATCGATCGCCATGTGCTGGACCAATTAGCAGGTAGTGACCACAGACCAATCAAGCTTGTAATGAATATGGAATATGTTCCACAGGAGCAAAAGCCCTTGCCCCGCTGGAATTACAAACGAGCAGATTGGGACAGATTTGCCATACTAACAGACAAATATTGTGAAAACATAAATACACGATATGGCAACATAAAGCAAATGGTGGAAAGTCTAAACAGAGCGATAATACAGGCAGGGAGGTGGGTGTACTGACAGCCAGGCACACTAGCTCACAACGTCCCACTCTGCATTCATGTCACGGGAGGTGGGTGTACTGACAGCCAGGCACACTAGCTCACAACGTCCCACTCTGCATCCATGTCACGGGAGGTGGGTGAACTGACAGCCAGGCACACTAGCTCACAACGTCCCACTCTGCATCCATGTCACGGGAGGTGGGTGTACTGACAGCCAGGCACACTAGCTCACAACGTCCCACTCTGCATCCATGTCACGGGAGGTGGGTGTACTGACAGCCAGGCACACTAGCTCACAACGTCCCACTCTGCATCCATGTCACGGGAGGTGGGTGTACTGACAGCCAGGCTCAGACTAACTGAAGGTGCATACATGCACACAGACACATCTACAACATATGAGTCAATAGTAAGAGTCAATATAAGTCAATAGTTGTTACTAATAGCTCAGTGATTGTTCAATTGTGTAGGCAGTCAGAATGTAATGTCCTCCCTAATTTATGTGTGTATATGTGTAGAAATTCAAATATCTAGGCAAATGGATAATCCAGATGGAAAATGCATTACAGAGATAAAGAACAGATTATGAGAAGCAAAATCTGCACCCTATCAAATGAAGAAGATTTTATGCAATATGTCCCTGTCAATGGAGATTAGAAAAAGAATTCTTGCATGTTACATATAACCAGTTCTAATATATGACCGCGAATCCTGGACAATTAATGAACAAGCAAAAGATCTCAGGAGACTTTGTAGATGTGGTGTAAAAAAAAGATTGCTGAGAATTCCTTGGACAGCCAAAATGAGCAATCTGGAAATTTGGAGGGAGGCTATGTCGCAAAAACAACTTATTACCAGAAAGAGGCTGTTAAAATTTTTTGGCCACATTATGAGAAGACCAAAACAGCGAACGGAAGGAGAAGAAGAAGACCAAAACTGGAACATGCTGTGACAACTGGACAGATTTGTGACAAGAGTTAGAGGAAGACAGTGAGAGATAATTCTTGACAGGTTTGTGTCATGGTATGGAAGATAGTCAACATATGAAATGATACATGCTGTTGAAGACTGCAAGATGTGGAGAAGCATGATTGCCCATGTCAGTCAGCAAGGCCCTTGATGATGATGATGTTTTTTTTTTTTTTTTGGGGGGGGGGACCATGAAGACAGAAATAGGTACTTGTCCTACAATGTCTGTATTATTAGCATTATTCAATCAATCATGTGCCATGCCGGAAAGCGTGGGCGGTCATGACTCGCAATTTCACTCGATCACCAACGTCGTGGATCAGTTCAGTGTTCCTATCTCATCCATGCCATGTGGCCAAGCCATCCAGGTATTTTCCTCTCGGTCTTCCTCTTGGTCTGTTCCATTCGATCTTGCCAGTTGTCACTAAGTTCTCCAATCCATTTCTTCTCATAACATGTCCAAAAAATGTTGACTGTCTAGTCTAATTTCTCTAATCAGTTTACGATGTTCATTTGTCTCCTGTAGTACTTGGTCATTGGTTTTTCTGTCTGTCCATGGTATTCTTTGCATTTTCCTCAGAAACCACATTTCTGCAGCCATCAGATGTTATTCAGCTTGAATGCACATTGTCCAAGTTTCACATCCATACAAAAGAACAGGCTTTATGTATCCCCTCAACACTCTTTTTCTCGTTTCAATTGACATCTTTTTATTGGTCAGAATGTTTTTCATCTTGCTAAAGGCTACTTTCGCCATGGTGATTCTTGTTCTAATCTTTTCAAGGCATCTCCCATCAGATGTTATGACTGTTCCAAGACAATTGTACAGATAGCATTATTAGCACACAAAATAACAAATAAACTATTTCAGATAAATTGTAAGAATACAGCTCAAGCAGAATAAACTGTTATATTTGCTTGTTTCACTCTGCCCATGGGCATTGTGCTGGAGTCAGTTGACAATGAAATACCTTCTGTAGGAGAGACATGACAATGAAATACCTTCTGTGGGAGAGACATGACAATGAAATACCTTCTGTGAGAGAGACATGACAATGAAATACCTTCTGTGGGAGAGACAGGACAAACCCAGGCCCAATCCCAGCCAGTCTGTATGTGCTGTGCTGAACCATGACCTCGCTACATCATAATAATAATCTTCTCTGCGGATGTGAAGTTCCAGTAATAGTCTTGCACCCGAATGGTTTCTGAGCTTGGAGAGAGGAATGAGAGCTCTATGACACAGTCCCCTTGGAGATGTTACTTTAGTACCAGGTCTGGAGGAAAGGCTCTACACCCACCTCATTCCGACAGAGACTAGCCCTTTTTAGGGCTCAAACCACCTGAACACCAATGCTGGGGAGTTACAACTCAGTTTTCCAGAAGATCCACAAAAGAACTTGTTTCGTTGTGACTGCACACGCCAGCACCCCGGCATCTCCAGGGTCTTATTCAGATATGGCCAAGATACCGTATGATAGTAGATGGCACTACCTGCTTTCTGTTAGCGCCGAATGTTGGACGAGACTCACCAAACCCGACACTCCACATTGTTCCAACGGCTTTGGGTGGAGGATCACAACTGGGAAGGCACAAGCCTTATCCTGCTACAAGGAAAAGCAACCTAAGACTAAATGTCATGGCAGGGCAGACCAGTCCCTAAGCCTTGGTTAGCAACTGGTCTAGGATGGAAGCTCCGACAGGTGGACGGTTAGAGCATTGCTTTGCTGATCCAGCAGCTTCTGCAGCATGTCTTGTTCCAGACGTATTGGGGTTACGTTTCCTCTGGAGTAAACTAGACAGGCCGAGAGAGGGACCATGCTGATGGGCAACACATGATCTCCACAATTCAGCCCAGGTTTTGTGCTATTGAGAGGTTATTATGCCTATTTTGAAGCACAATTAACAAACTATCGTCTGTTAAAATTGCAAGATACCAGTGATACACAACGCCTGTGTTACCAAGGTCCACATAGGAAGCACATAATAGAAACACTGCCAACTGCCATGCATGTCAGAAGCAACTAAGGAGGGTTACCATGAGACTGACCATCTCACACTGTAGAAAACTTCAGCTGCAAAAGTCTGACCAATCATGAACAAGTCAATAATAGGCTTAGCAATAGCTGGTTAGCTGCGACCAATTTGGCAGCCGGTCGTTCAGAAAGCAATGGCAACCTACTGATTGTAAACTTACCAAGACATCAACAACAGCAGTAAAATGCTGGTGTTGACAGCGATGTCCTTGTAAAACGATAAGCAAAAAAAAAAAAATAGCTGGTTGAGGGCCTATGCCCCGTTGGGAGATGAAAAGCTTGGAGATCACAAGATGTGGAAAAGCATGATCGCCCACACCTGGTGGCAAGGCACTTGATGATGATAATGATGATATATGTATATGTAACATCAGTCAAAAGTTGTATTGGTTAACAAACCAATAAAAAACACACCACACAATGAAAACATCAAGTCTGCAGGACAGTGGCAATCTCATAATGCACTGATTATTTAGTGTAAAATAGCAGTTCTAACACATCAGCTTATTAAAAAAATTTTATATCCCACTTTGTCTAAATGACACTGAATCTTCTTCTTCTTCTTCTGAGTTTTTTTCCCGGACGTGATTGCGTTGTGCCTGTTTACGGCACAGCTGAGTTCTTGTGCTGTTAGGCCGACACATCCGACTTCTGCGGGCATCTGTTGACCGGGTTAACCTTCCCAGGACACTGAATCTATCTTGGAACATTTAACAACAAAATAAAAAAATAAAAAACAAGTAAATTCACATCTACACTCAAATAACAATTTACTACATAATAAATTATCAGACTCAATGTTAAACAAAAATCAAATTGCTGAAATAAGGTGCAGGATTATACTTTTAAATCAAGTGACAAGTAATTAGCTTTAGTGATAACATTGTAATGATAACATTGACAACTAGAAAGGTTAATGGGAAGAGAGGCAGAAGCAGACCAAGAGAAATGATGCTGGATGGATTGAGATGGTGGTACGGAGGAATATCAGCAGCAGAGTTGATCCAGAACACCAAAGACCGAAGTCTGTGGAGAGCCATGAACGCCTATGCCAGCTGGCAGGGCACTTGATGATGATAGTGATAACATTATAAACATGATTTAAAATGCACTAGAAGACAATACATAAATCAATACTGATGTACAGATCAGAAACACGGAGAAGGACTCAAAGAATTATTAATAAACTACAAACTATAAACTGGTGCCTGTGCAGAATAGGACGCAAATGGCGTGACAGAATCTCCAATGTGGAGTTTACGGATGTCAGTTAGATATTCTAGCCAATCAAGTCTAAAAATAGTACACTGTAAACTCAGAGCACATCCCCACTGGATGGGTCTCAATGACTGTGCCACTTGCAACTTGTGGGGCACCAAAGCAAACCCCAGAGTATGTCCAACAAGACTGCCCTTACTTTGCCGAACAGCAACACTTTGAGTTAAACTCTCAGGGGACCAGTGAAGACCTTGAGCGAACTGTCCTGTTTGTGACCCATGCTGGAATAGACACATAGCAAATGATGATCATCGAAGAAGAAGAAGGAGTAGGTGGAGGAGGAGGAGGAGGAGGAGGAGAAGAGTAAAAGACCCTGATGCTGGACAGGATGCAAATTGAAGACCTTAAGCAAACAAACCTGATTGTGACCCATGTTGGTATGGACACACAGAAAACACTGATGGTTGAAGAAGAAAAGGAGGAGGTAAAGAAAAGGCCCTGGTGCTGGGTAGGAGACACACTGAGAAAATCTGATAATAGTATAACTACAAATATCTGTCTCTGGATCCCACAGAGCAAACCGAATAGAGGGATACCTAAAAACACATACACAAGAGAATCTGAGACAGATGAATAACATGGGGAGGGCACGGAGGCAGCTGCAGGAGATAGCTGAAGATAGATCGCCTTGGTTGAGGGTTTATGTAACAATGGGTTAAAAGGCAGCAGAAGATATTTTGCTGAGTAAATATTGTTGCGGTTGACAAAAAAGATATTAATCTTGTTTCAGAACAAGCAGGCATGTGGAACACACCAAAACTTTCAAGATGTGAACAGTACAACTAGGATGTTTAGTACAAAGATCTGTTGTTTACTTTTCAGCATGCACATTTCAGATGTCAACACACCACCACAATTATGTTCTACATAAGACTGCACGTCCTCAACACAGTACAGTCTAACAAAAAAAAAGTCCCACAGGCACTTACTATAGATCTGTGAAGTGTTAGGACCATGTAGTCTTCTCACACTAATCTCACAAGAAGAATTTCAGGACAGAGCACAAATTCTGTGTAAATATGTGTATATCAGAATCCCACTTGCTTTAAATATTCACTGTCTGGGTCACGTGCATATTCAGCCTTGTCTTTTCCATTTCCAACAGCAGACACATTTTTATCATGCACGCCAATCCTCCACGTTTTCCACACTTGTCTGGAAAGGCTAGACCGATGCTCCACTTGCCCAGGATCGGAAAAGAGTGAGCCATCTTGTTACTTGCTAAATTGTAACTCTTCAATATTATGTTATTATAACTAGTGAGAAACTCTTGAACTTACATTCCCCGGGAAGGCTAACCCGTCAACAAACGCCCATCAAAGTTGGATGTGTTGGTCTAAGGGCGAATAACCGGACACACTGCAATTACGTCTGAAAATACACTCCGGATGAATGCAGAAGAACTTACATTCTTGATTCTTAAGCATCATCATCATCATTTCTCTTGCCAAATGGCAAAGGTGTTCTTGTCTTCCCACAGATCTTGGTCCTTGGGGTTTAATTTTGCTAATGATATTAAATCATGCCACTGTCTTAGACCATCCAGCATAGTTTCTCTTGGCCTGTCTCTTCTACCACTGATCTCGCCAGTCATCATAATGTTCTCCTAAGTCTCTCTTTTCATTATATGACCACAAAACACTGCTTGTCTCTTTCTCAAGTGTCATGAAAGCAGAAATATCAACATTAAAACCATGACCATAATACATAATGACTATAACACTTAGTCAAAAACAAAAAGCATTCACATGTTTGATCATTTATAAAAATGAATGATACATTTAGAATAAACATAAATAGAACGATTGACTGACTTCAGGGATTCAAGAAGCATCTTATCACAATGCAAAACCATACATTTGTGCTTTTATCTTCTCTTCAGACCGCACTAGGAGAATCTCAGCTCAGTACACAAACTCTATATCATCGGTGAGGATGTCAGTACGTGTTTATCAGAACTGACACATACTACTACACACATTTTGAGAGCTGTGGTAGAGTAGTGACCTGATGCTAACCTGCCGGCCTTGTAGTCATGGGTTCAAATCCATACTGAAGCCGATTTATTAAACTAACCTGGGTTCGAGGCTGACCCAGCCTAAAACAGGTACCAGGAAATGTCTGGGGGAAATAAAGGAGGCGGGTGTAATACTGACCCCATGACCTCTGGAGAATCGGCTGGTCTAAATCATGGGTCTAGCTCCATATGCCCAACACCTTGTGGCATGTAAAAAAAATGGTGTTGCCGAATGGATAAGAACGCGTGTTCTTAAACATCCGGTGTGCTAATGCCGAGGTTAGCGGTTCAACCCTACTCCGGACAGCTGGACTAAAATGTTGACCTGTCGTCCTTGACTTGGGGACGTTAATTACAAGTACCTCTGAAGTCGGAGTGGGTTTGCCTGATGGTGAGGGACACTGTTAATAGGGAAAGCAAAATTCAGTCCATCACTACTATAAATAGTGTGTATGGACTACGCTTGAGTTCAAAGTGAGTGAGTGCAAAAAAAAAACCAAAAAAAAAAAATCCAAATGGGGTTCTTTGCTTTGTTATACATATTTTGGGAAGCCACAGTAGCAAAGTGGTAAGCACACTTGCCTGTCAGTCCAGCTGCTACGTGTTCAAACTCCCCTTGCATTCGGAAGTGTGTTTCATCGACCTGGCTCCCAGTTTGATCAAGCCTAAAACAGAAAATTGTCTGGGAAGTAAAGTCAGTTGGGCATCATACTGACCTGATCACCCATCAAATGCTGACCATCACTGACCAGATCACCCATCAAATGCTGACTATCACTGACCATATCACCCATCAAATGCTGACCATCACTGACCAGATCACCCATCAAATGCTGACCATCACTGACCAGATCACCCATCAAATGCTGACCATCACTGACCAGATCACCCATCAAATGCTGACCATCACTGACCAGATCACCCATCAAATGCTGACCATCACTGATCAGATCACCCATCAAATGCTGACCATCACTGACCAGATCACCCATCAAATGCTGACCATCACTGACCAGATCACCCATCAAATGCTGACCATCACTGACCAGATCACCCATCAAATGCTGACCATCACTGACCAGATCACCCATCAAATGCTGACCATCACTGACCAGATCACCCAGCAAATGCTGACCGCTACTAAAAAGTATGGGTTAGCACCATATCCTCATGGCTTGAAAAGGGGTCCTTTATTGTTCTTAATGCACATTTTGCTGAATGTGGGTTTTCTAAATTTGAAAGCCTACCAGAGCAGCTGCCCATGTGGTCTACTCTCTGAAATATAAATAACACAACAATAGCATTCAACAACTGCAGAAATGGCTTTCAATGAGTCAACATCTCTGCCACCAACATTGTTTTAAAGAAAACAAAACAGATACATGTATGTTCACACAAAGCCCTTGCCTTTAATCTCAGATGTAATTAAAATGACAAAAAACTGTGGACGTTTATATGTTGTAAATATGATGAAGAAAATAACTGTGACATTTAATTAACATGGAAAGAGATATAATGGAAAAGAGCCTATTCTTCATGTGTACCAATCATTGAGACACGTGTCATTGGCTATTCTGAATGCTTACCAATCATTGAGACATGTGTGATTGGCTATTCATGTGTACCAAATGTGTACCATGTGATTAGCTTTCTGAATGTATACCAATCAACTAACATGCCTGATTGACTTTTCTTAATGTGTCTTAATCAACATGTTGCATGTGACTATACTTCTCACATTTAAAAAATGTCATATTAAAAAAAACAAAAGACAAGGTATGTATATTTGGAGGAGCCATGGTAACATGCTTGTCTGCCAGCCCAGTGTTCATGGAGGAGCCATGGTAACATGCTTGTCTGCCAGCCCAGTGTTCACGGAGCAGCCATGGTAGCATGCTTGTCTGCCAGCCCAGTGCTCATGGAGGAGCCATGGTAGCATGCTTGTCTGCCAGCCCAGTGCTCATGTGTTTGAATTGCCATAACAGTAAAAAAAAGTTTTTAACTTTATTTAAAAATGGACCTGGCTTCCAGGTCGACCCAGCCAAAAATGGGAATCTCCAGAGAAGTAAAAGTGGTCTGCACTATATTTACGACATCAACCAATGAGTGCCGATTGGTCTGCACTATATTTACGACATCAACCAATGAGTGCCGATTGGTCTGCACTATATTTACGACATCAACCAATGAGTACCGATTGGTCTGCACTATATTTACGACATCAACCAATGAGTGCCGATTGGTCTGCACTATATTTACGACATCAACCAATGAGTGCCGATTGGTCTGCACTATATTTACGACATCAACCAATGAGTGCCGATTGGTCTGCACTATATTTACGACATCAACCAATGAGTGCCGATTGGTCTGCACTATATTTACGACATCAACCAATGAGTGCCGATTGGTCTGCACTATATTTATGACATCAACCAATGAGTGCCGATTGGTCTGCACTATATTTACGACATCAACCAATGAGTGCCGATTGGTCTGCACTATATTTACGACATCAACCAATGAGTGCCGATTGGTCTGCACTATATTTACGACATCAACCAATGAGTGCCGATTGGTCTGCACTATATTTACGACATCAACCAATGAGTGCCGATTGGTCTGCACTATATTTACGACATCAACCAATGAGTGCCGATTGGTCTATATAAATATGGGGCTAGCATCATGTACATCATTTGTTTTTTTAAAATATCCTTTACAGGACATTGCTGTTAACACCAGTATGTTTTGCTTGGCAAGTTTATGTTCAGTAGTTTTCCATTGCTTTCTGAATGACAGGCTCCCATACCATTTTGTTAAAACCCAGTGCAACAGAATCTGCTGCCAAAGCGCGCACAGCTGTGTTTCGAAAGCAGGTAAGCGGAATTATGAACCGCGTCTTCGCCACAGAGTCCGGCATACTTTACTTGAGTTTTATGAATATTTGGTCCCTGTGACAGTAATACATTTGTGATTGTTTTGTTGTTATGTTTCCCCACTAGATCTCTGCTGTGCCCTGCTGAGACTGACAGATTTAATGATTTCAAACAAACTAAAAGGTACTGCAACTAAAAGTGAAGGAAATGAACAATAACATAATACAATGTCTTATTTACTGGGTTGATAAAGAATGGTTAGCACTAAACAAATAACCAACAGAACATGCCAAAATTATATACATATGACATGTATCAATGCGTATGTCCAAGCAAAACTATAAAGACATAAAAATCATTAGGTGATGTTGCTTTTCATTGTTGCATAATGTCAATTATGTGGTCATAAGAGGATGGCTGGGGAATTATAAGTTCAGTCTCTGGTGACATGAGCTCTAAGTCATCATAAGACTCAAGTTGTTAGCCTTAAGGATATACCAACTGCAGCAGGTACACACGGCAATGAACAGTCCAAGTAAATGGACTTTTCACCTCAGTCTTGTCATATTTCCTGAAGACACTAGCAACGATTAAGGGAAGCGCTGCATTTAATGTTTTTAGTTTTTTGTGAAAGTAAGCGTTCATGGGATGTTGATGGTATTAATATGTCCAACATATGCAGACCTACACCCACTTCCATTTAAAGACACAGACTCCATGGAAGTGCCAGCAAGCACAAGCCGACTGCTGTCTGTGGACATGTTCATGTTGACAACTGCAGGTGTATGAAGAAGCAGAATATTATTTTGACCATGATTTTATCTTTGACTAAAATGTCAGATAAATTGCATATGTACTGTACAATTTCAAATTTTTGAATAAACTTAATTATGGAGATGCAGAGCAGAATGCAGTGGGCAGGTTGGTGAAACAGTTAGGACGTTACACTGCTAATGGCCTTAGCATGGCAGATGAGGGTTTGATGCCTAGGCTTAATGTTTGCTATGGGATGGAAAGACTGATCACTTATTCCTCCATGCACTCAGGCCTACAAACTGTGATGGTCCTATCAAATCATGCACCCACAGAAGGTTTGCTTCAGGATTAGTTTGAGCTAGGAACAGAGTGTGTGTGACAGACTCATTGCAGTCCACCTTCAATACAGAGATGG
Source organism: Cepaea nemoralis (assembly GCA_014155875.1). Taxonomy (NCBI): domain Eukaryota; kingdom Metazoa; phylum Mollusca; class Gastropoda; order Stylommatophora; family Helicidae; genus Cepaea; species Cepaea nemoralis. The sequence continues at coordinate 12,959 of JACEFZ010024369.1, read as the reverse complement.
CACCCCATGATAATGACCAACTCAATTGCTTAGAAGATATTGATGCTATGTATGCTTCTTCTTCTTCTTTAGTTGACTTGAAATTAATTGTCTATATCTGCAATGCGGTCTCTTGTATAAACTTTACTGTACTACTCTTCTTTTTTTTGTGTTGGTTTGAAACTGACTATCTATATCTACATACAATACTGTCTCTTGTATAAACTTCACTGTATGTATACTTGTGTTAGCCATAATTTCTACTCTCAACAAAGTGTAAGTTAAGTTCTGTACGTACTGTTCAATTTTGTCAGTCAGAACAGGATTTATGAAATAAAATGCATTTGGACAGCAGCATATAAAATCATGATAACTTCAGACACCACCAGTTTGTAGATGTGAGATTATAAACTGTTTATAACACAATGATTGTTTCATCTATGAGTTGGCTGTGATGTTAACTTTTCTTCTTTGATGGGAGCTACACTATCAATGTTATGAGAACTATTGAACAAAGGTTTGACAACTGCGTTCGTTGTCTGCCAACAGAGAAAAGGTTTGGCCACCTATTCCTTCGTGCTTTCAGGGTTACAAAATATGTTGCCCTATCACATCACAGACCCATAGTAGCTTCCTGACATGTTTTCAGGCTAAGTGATCTCAGAATTTCTTGCAGTGATGTATGCCAGAATTCTAAATGCAGAATTCCAAAAACATATTAATCAATTTCAACATCATTTTTGAAATTTCTTTATTTCTCACACTGTCTCTTCTTGTTACAAACAAAAACCATGCTTGCAACATATTTCACATGATGTGACTTTAAAAAATATAAAGTACGAAAAATTATGTCTAGAATATATAGTAGAATGTACTACTGAAAGAGAATTAAATGGTTCCACCAACTGACCAAACTAAACAATCTGGGTACCAATGACACTGAAAGATCATTGTTAAAAGTTCATTGTATAGTCTGCCACATTGTCTGATGATAATCTGCACATTGACATTTGAGACAAGATCTTTGTATTTTATTCCAAGAATGTAACTGCTGTAGTCAGATCAGATATCTCACCTTCTAGGATAAAGATGAAAAGAAAAAGGAGGTGCCATGTGCAAACCATGCACATTAAAAATCCCACAGTAGCTGGACATTACAAAGAGTAGGCCATATAGCCACTGCTCTGGCAAAATTATTAGAACAGAAAACCAAGCCGTGGGTACAAAAGTTGGTCACCTTGGATGAATCTGCCTTGAGGAAGTAGACCTTACACAAATGCTTGCTGGCATATGCGCTTCTGAGGTTTATAACTAGGTGTGATACACTCCCCTGATAGTGGAATGAGGACAACAGCAACATGAGAATCAATACATACTCCCCTGATAGAGGAATGAGGACAACAGCAGCATGAGAATCTACACATACTCCCCTGATAGTTGAATGAGGACAACATCAACATGAGAATCAACACATACTCCCCTGATAGAGGAATGAGGAAGGACAACAGCAACATGAGAATCAACACATACTCCCCTGATAGTTGAATGAGGACAACAGCAACATGAGAATCAACACATACTCTCCTGATAGAGGAATGAGGACAACAGCAACATGAGAATCAACACATACTCTCCTGATAGAGGAATGAGGAAAGACAACAGCAACATGAGAATCAATACATACTCCCCTGATAGAGGAATGAGGAAGGACAACAGCAACATGAGAATCAACACATACTCCCCTGATAGTTAATGAGGAAGGACAACAGCAACATGAGAATCAACACATACTCCCCTGATAGAGGAATGAGGAGACAACAGCAAGCATGAGAATCAACACATACTCCCTGATAGATGGAATGAGGAAGGACAACAGCAACATGAGAATCAACTACATACTCCCCTGATAGATTGAATGAGGACAACAGCAACATGAGAATCAACACATACTCCCCTGATAGAGGAATGAGGAAGGACAAACAGCAACATGAGAATCAACACATACTCCCCTGATAGTAGGAATGAGGACAACAGCAACATGAGAATCAACACATACTCTCCTGATAGAGGAATGAGGACAACAGCAACATGAGAATCAACACATACTCTCCTGATAGTGGAATGAGGAAGGACAACAGCAACATGAGAATCAACACATACTCTCCTGATAGTGGAATGAGGACAACAGCAACATGAGAATCAACACATACTCCCCTGATAGAGGAATGAGGAAGGACAACAGCAACATGAGAATCAACACATACTCCCCTGATAGTGGAATGAGGACAACAGCAACATGAGAATCAACACATACTCCCCTGATAGAGGAATGAGGAAGGACAACAGCAACATGAGAATCAACACATACTCTCCTGATAGAGGAATGAGGAAGGACAACAGCAACATGAGAATCAACACATACTCCCCTGATAGAGGAATGAGGACAACAGCAACATGAGAATCAACACATACTCCCCTGATAGAGGAATGAGGAAGGACAACAGCAACATGAGAATCAACACAGATCAGATTGGCCAATCAGCCATGTGCACATGTGGACTGGTGCCACATAAGCAAATCACATACTCCAAGACTGCTCAAAATATAACATATCTAGGCAAACCTTCTGGCCTAGAGAGACAACAGTGGAAGATAAACTCTACTGGACTACTGAATGAACTAAAAAAGGCAGTTAAATTAATACAAGAGACAACATTGCAGTTATAGAAACATTTCAAGCTAACGAAAGAAGAAGAAGAACACATATGGGGTTGAAAACACGAAGACCTGCAGGTTATGAAAGCATAATAATGTGGAAATGAAAGTACACAAAAAAGTAAGCAGTAACGAATGAAAATCTCATGTTATATATATTAATGCAGTCTACAAAACATGGCATGCAAGCATTACTGATCATCCATGTTCATCTCCCAGGAATCGTCCAGGTTGACATTATCCTGGCTACTTATTTCTTCAGGTATGTATGGTTCCTCCAACTCCTTACCAAACATGCTAGCGATAAACTGGAACAAAGACTGCTGCTTGGCACCAGGATTCTTTAAGTTATCACAATATATTTTGATAAATCCCAAGACATTTGCTGAAAAACAAATCAATTCATTGCTATAAAATACACAAACTGAGACAAAAAAAAGGTTAACATATACACAAATTAAAAAAAAGGCATGTTGAGATCCTGTGGAAAAAGAACAAAAACAAATTAATATACTATGCCCATGTACTATACCCTATTAAGTTCCACCACCACACCTAAGCTGCAAGAGTGGTCGCAGACGGTAGAGAGAGATGCCATGCGAGGGTCGCTTTCCACAACAGAAATAAGGGTGAGGGGAGGGAGAACCTAGTCCAGAAAAATTATGGCAATAGCAGATGAAGAGCTGGCTTCCCTTGGGTGGATGTGGCTCCTTTAGCTATGGATGGGGTGCGAAGAAGGCAACAAGGGTGTTTATTGCGATATATACAGCCCATGCAGAAGTGACGACAGACCGGAGAAAAGAAGCTGCCTTTCTCTTAACTTAAAATGTACCATGAGAAGGAATCGGATCATGCATCATGTGCATGAGATTTGCCTTCCCAAGGACTGGTCAATGGTCAGATAGGCAGACATAGTGGAGAATTAGTGGGATGATTACAGTCAGCAGTGAACATATGTCCTAAATTGGCATAAAAGGTTTGAATCCACAACTGGAGAAAGACACCTGGGAGTCATAGCCCGGGTGGTCACGCTTCACACCAGAAGCCCACTAGTATGGAATATGGGAAAGATTGTGTTTTATACTAATAATGCTGGCCCCTTGCCGTCTTGACAGACAATAGTTTGTTAAATTGTACTTTAAAAAAGGCATAACTACAACCCATGGCAGTAGCAAATGTGACTGATCAGACCAATTTGTGCAGTAAATGTTTATCCACAATGGATGCATGTGAACACATGTTCATTTCCACCATCATGCACCATCTGAAATCTCACATGCTCAGTGTGTGACCTATCTGCAATAATTGTCTTCTTTGAGACTTCCGGTCCAACATGGAGGTTAAAATATGCATAATGCCGTGGCCAGAATGCCAACACAAAGGTCTACTCTGCAGATCTTTTACATCTGTCTGTGGTTATGTCGTGAACAAATGCTCGGAAAAATGTCGGCTGCCGGTTGTTGAACTAACATGGTTTGCCTTATGCAGTACTGTGTGGCTGCTGGTTTTCTAGTGACTACCACTTTCATTGACAATGAACTGTATTCTGGCAACGGCATTATTGCCTGGTATACTTGTGCGGACTGTTGGTTTGTCGAGACTCCTGTCAGTTCCACTTTTCACATGGTGCAGTGAGGAGCATTTTGTATGATATTCACTGGCACAGGAATGGAGCATTACGGGGCAATCTTTTGCATGAAGTTGAAACCATAACTAACTAACTAACTAATGAACTAACTAACTAACTAACTAACGAACGAACGAACGAACGAACGAACTAACTAATTAACTAACTATTTTCTCCTTCATCTTTATTCCATTTCTGATCTTTACCCTCCATGCAAAATAATCAGCAGTGACACATTTTTGCTACATACTTACACCAACAATGACAATAAACCCATAATATCAGTGAAACCACGAAGAAGCACACAATATATTAACAGAATAAGGAAGCAGCAACAGAAAAGCATCAGAAAGTCACCAACACCAAATTAAGACGATTATCATTTTATGGACAGACCAGAATAAGTCATTATTCTGTGCCTCAGAGCAGGACACAATCAACTACGCAGACACATGTATATACAATTCAAGAATGCCAAATTAGCCATGCGCTCATGTGGATTGGCACCACAGACAGCAGATCACATAAGATTGCCCCGAATATGACATATCTATGCAAACCTTCTGGCATACAGAAATAATAGTGGAAGATAAACTATATGGACCACTGAGTGCACTAAACAAGACAGTGAAGTTTATACAAGAGATAACATTGTTGATATAGGCAATACATTTCTAGCGAATGAAAGAAGAAGAAAAAGAATATTAACTAAACAAAGTATTCTTCACGTAGACCATAATTTAATCTTTGATGATCAAGATAAACCATAAAGTTAGTTGCATATCCTTTACACGACGTCGCAGTCAACACCAGCATTTTTTGCTGTTGTGATCTCTTGGCAAGTCTATGTTCAGTAGTTTGCCATTGCTTTCTGAACAACCGCACCCATACCATTTCATAAAAAAACAATGCAAGGCTGTCTGCTGCCAAATCGCCCGCAGCTGTTTGGAACACGGGTATGCAGGATCACGAACTATGTCCGTAATTTCGCTCACTACGGAGCCAGCAAACCGTAAAGCGCGACCATAATTTAATCTATGATTAAAATTAAATGTAAAACGTGACCATAGTTGTAGGTCAGCATGGCTCAATGGATGAGAATATGTGTTCTTAAAAATCCAGTATGCTGATGCTGAGGTAAGGGGTTCAACCCCTACACCAGACAGTGATGATGACGAGGGACACTATTAATAGGGAAAGTTAATCCACATGCAAAATTCAGTCCGCATTACTGAAAGTAGTGTATATGGACTACGCTTGAATTCAAAGCGAGCGAGCGCAAAAAAAAAAAAAAAATGACCATATTTTAATCTATGTTGATTAAGATAAACTGTAAAACGTGACCATAGTTTAACCTATGATGATTAAGATGAACTGTAAAACCATTCAATCTACGATAATTAAGATTAACTGTAAAACCATCAATCTATGATCATTAAGATGAACTGTAAAGCCATTCAATCTATAAGTAGGTCAGCACGACCAAATGGATAAGAACTTGTGTTCTTAAACATTCGGTGTGCTGATGCCGAGGATAAGGGTTCAACCCCTACACTAGAAGTAGTGTGTAAGGACAAGCTTGAGTTTAGAGTGAGGGTGAGCAAAAAACAATCTATAATAATTAAGATGAACTGTAAAACCATTCAATCTGTGATAATTAAGATGAACTGTAAAACCATTCAATCTGTGATAATTAAGATGAACTATAAAACCATACAAATCATTATGATGGAGACTATTGATCAGTATATTCATGAAAACAGATGACGGGTATGGAGATGATGTTAAACTTCAGCTTGCAGGTCCATATGGCCGAATGGGTAAGAACGCGTGCTCTTAAACATCCGCTGTGATGATGCCGAGGTAAGAGGCTCAACCCCTACACTGGACAGCTGGACTAAAAGTACCTCTGAAGTCGGAGTGGGTTCACCTGATGGCAAGGGGCACTGTTAACAGAGAAAGCTAATCCACATGCAAAATTCAGTCCATCACTACTATAAATAGTGTGTATTGACTACGCTTGAATTCAAAGCGAGCGAGCACCAAAATAAAAAATATTGAGCTTTTCCGTCATTAGGACATCTGGCACAGGGTATGTGAGGTTAGGATTAGGGGAATTGGCTACTAACGGTTCAAGAACAAAATCAGCTACTCACAAATTTGTACGCCATCGGCAGTGAACATTCTGTACAGCTGCCCTAGCTGATCACAAAGTTGGGCATCCCCAAATGTCAGGTAGCAAACATCTCGATTGACCACGCTAGCTGCCATCCACTGGATCATAGCTGTAAGGGGGAGACAATACAAGACTTACTTCAGCAATAGCAAACACACAATTATATATATATATATATATATATATATATATATATATATATATATATATATATATATATATATATATCGGTTCACCAAAATAGCTCTGTGAGGGTGGAAGTAGGGCAGGAAGAGCAAAATCTCCTGCAGTGGCAGAAAATGGTTTCCTCCATTAAGCACAGCTTTGGGACTCAAGCAGCCACATAAAATGGGTTTTTTGTGCTCGCATTGCTTTGAACTCAAGCGTAGTCCATACACACTACTTCTAGTAGTGCTGGACTGAATTTTGAATGCAGATGAGCTTTTCCTATTAACAGTGTCCCTCTCCATCAGGCGAACTCACTCCGACTTCAGAGGTACTTGTAATTTACGTCCATAAGCCAAGGTAAAGAGGTACAAATTTTAGTCCAGCTGTCCAGTGTAGGGGTTGAACCCCTTACCTTGGTATCAGCACACTGGATGTTTAAGAACACATGCCTGTGTAAAGTATGTATCTAAACCCATATGTTCTTGTTTTCCCCGTGTAATGTATCTTGCCTCCCTGTATTATAGGCGGTTCGATCGTCCCACTACCCGAACTGAAAACAAAAGTTGATATATGGCATCACCCCAGCCTGTTCCATTGTGTCACCAAAATGGCTGCTGTAAAGTCCATTCATGCTTACGACATCTTTCATTCATTCAAATATCACATGACAATAGCAGGCGTCACCTTAGGTCAAGCAGAAAAGGTTAGCTTAATATTCCGTGCACGGCGATTGGTTGAAATCATGTGCCTTTTAAATAAATTGAATTACTTGGCAAAAAGTAAGTAAATTTATTTTCTAGAGCTTCTTTATTTAATATAAGATATTTTTAGATAGATATTCAAATTCAGAACCAATTTTTACATATATTTGGAAAGTTTCATTGCTTATATCGCGTTATATGTCGTAAAAAAATATATTTCTACGAGGTCTTTATGAATGGAACTCCAAGATGGCGGTTGCCGGCAACGGAAAGTTTTAACGCTCAAACGTGCAATTTGAACTACTAAAGTTAAAGAAAATACAAGTTTAAAGATTATTAATAATTTATTTGTATACTTGTACTATTATTTTATCATGTAACATGACGGAACATATGGATGAAGTCGGATTTAATATCCATCAGTGGCCTGTCTGAGACAATAATTTTGGACCGGAAGTGGCAATAACAATGGACCCACTTTTTCCAGTCTCAAAATATGAATCAATCATTCATTCATTCATTCATTCATTCAATAGCATGTCCTTTACAGAACCTCGCTCCCATAACAACCTTCCGGAAAACCTCTCGATCATAAGCAAGATGTCCCGCGTCCGATACACCCAACTGGAGATGATCTGCCACATCCTGCACTCATCTTCTCTTTGGCCTTCCTCTTCCTCTCTTCCCAGGCATATACCCCTCCATTATTGTTCTATCCAAACTTTCGTGACGTTTCAAGTGACCAAAATATTTCAATTATCTTTGTTTTATCGTCTTTAATAGCCAACCTTCTTCAATATTCAGCTCTTGAAGTATGGATGCATTTGTGCTTTTCTTTACCCAAAATATTCTTAGAACTCGTCTATAACATTTATATTTAAAGGCATTTATGCGCTGTTCAGCTTGTTTAGTAAGTGTCCAGGTCTCACAGGCGTATGTTGCAATGGGAAAGATGCATGCTCTTAAAAATCTAATTTTTGTAGTTCTGTCTGTCCCATACCATAATTTATTCAGTCTTTGAAGAGTATTTTAGTGAGAGTCACCTTGGCACCTTTCCGTCTTGACAGACGATAGTTTGGTACATTGTGCTTCAAAAAGGCTTAATAACTACAAACCATGGCAGTGGCGAGTGTGGCTGGTAAGGCCAATTCTTGCTGCAAATGTTTGCACACAGTAGATGCATGTGAAAACATGGTCATTTCCACCATTGTGCACCATCTTACGTCTCTCATGCTCTGTGTGTGCTTTATCTGCAATCATTTTCTCCTTTGTCTTTATTCCATTTCTGATAGTTGCCCTCCTATGCAACACGTTCAGCGGCGACTTGCTCCCAATGTGCATTATCTATGCCTGTATCAATCATGTCCCGCTTACACACATCTCTGTATCGTAGTAGAGGCCGACCCTGAGATCTCCTACCCGTCTGTAATTCACCAAAAAGATGTCCTTTGGTATTCTACCATCATCCATCCTCCTAACATGTCCTATCCATCTAAGTCTACGAAGACTGAGCATGGAATACACCGTCACACAACCTGATCTTTCCAATACTTCAGTATTTGTGATTTTGTCTTGCCACTTAATACCAAGTATTCTTCGCAGACACCGCATATGAAAGCTGTTTAAACGTTTCTCTTGGCGTGAGTAAGTTGTCCAGGTTTCACTGTCATAAAGAAGAGTACTAAGGACACAGGCTTGGTAGACGAGGACTTTTGTTTTGGCAGTAAGCTTCCTGTTCTCCCAGACTCTTTTTGCTAACATGTTCATTGTTGTTGCTGCCTTGCCAATCCTGATGTTGATTTCCTGATCGAGGGATAATTTGCTATTTATCTCTGATCCTAGATATGTAAAATGGTCTACTATCTCCAGTTCGGCATCGTCAATAAAGATTGATGGTACACCATGTGCACCTTGTGACATAATCTGTGTCTTCTTTTTGTTAATTGTTAAACCAAATTCAGAACAAGCATTGGAGAATGCAGATAGTAGATGTTGTAATTCTTCCTCAGAGTGGGTCGTAATTGCAGCATCATCCGCAAAAAGTAACTCTCTGATTAGTAACCTCCTAATGTTGGTCTTGGCCTTCAATCTCTGAACATTATAGAGGCCGCCATCTGAGCGTGAGTGAATGTATATACCGTCATCCTGATCACGAAAGGCATATTTCAGTAGAAGTGAAAAGTATATCCCAAAGAGGGTGGGGGATAGTACACAACCTTGCTTAACTCCACTCTTGATTTCAAACTCTTCTGAAGTTGAGCCATCAACTTGATTATACCCTTCATGCCTGTGTGGAACGATTCCACAATGGACAGAAGAGTTGGTGGGCAGCCAATCTTCTTTAGTGCTTTGAACAGACCCTCACGACTGACCAAATCGAATGCCTTTGTGAGGTCGATGAAGGCAATAAACAGTGGCTGATTTTGTTCCCTGGCATTTTTCTTGCATCTGTCGCAATGAGAATATCATATCAATGGTAGACCGGTTCTGATGGAAGCCGCACTGTGATTCGGGGTAGACTTGATCTCCCAGGACTTGAAGTCTGTGCAGAACAATTCTGGCAAATACTTTCCCAACAATACACAGAAGTGAGATACCTCTATAGTTGTTACAGTCGCTCCGATCGCCATTGTTCTTGTACAGTGTTATGATGTTTGAATCTTTGAAATCCTGTGGGACTTGTCCTTCACGCCAGCATAGCTCTATTAGCTGGTGGATCTGTAGAGTGAGGTGTCTTGCCCACTCCTGATTACCTCTATTGGAATCCCATCCTTACCTGGAGCCTTGCCAGATGCAAGCTCATTTATAGCACACTTAACTTCTGTTATGGTGGGAAGTGTGTCCAGGTGGTCAAGAGTTGGCAGGGCCTCTATGGCGTTGAGGGCATCATCCGCTAGCTTGGTCTCACTTGAGTAAAGCTCTAAATAGTGCTCTACCCATCTATCCATCTGCTGTTTCTTATCAGTGATGATAAGTCAAGGTTTTCAGCGGTGCACTTCTTTTGATCATTGGACCACAGGCTTTCTTATCCCTTCATACATGCTTCTGATGTTTCCCTTATCACTTGCGATTTGAATGGACTCACATAACTTGATCCAATAGTCATTCGCACACTGCCTGGCAGCCTTTTGCACATCCTTCCTAGCTTGCTTCAGTTCACTCAGAGTGTTACGCGTTGGTCTTTCCTTGTTTCTTAAGAGAGCTATCTTCTTTTTATCAATCAAGGGCTGCAGTATCTGGCTGTTTGCCGCAAACCAGTCCTGCCTCTTATGATCCACAGTGCCGAAAACCCCTACCGCTGTTTTATAAATAGTATCCTTAAGTTTACTCCATTTATCATTTACTATACAGTCAAAATTTTTTGGGCATGTTATGAGAAGAAATGGATTGGAGAATTTGATGACAACTGGTAAGATCGAGGGGAACAGACCAAGGGGAAGACCTAGAAGCAAGTACCTGGATGGCTTGGCCTTGTGGCATGGTCGAGACAGAAACACGGAGCTGATCCACGACTCTGGTGATCGAGTGAGATGGCAGAACATGACCGCCCACGCTTACCGGCATGGCACATGATGGATGGATACAGTTTTCTGATGTATCATTGAAAGCGTCTTCAAGTTGCTGTTGAAATTCAAAGCACTTTCCAGGATCGTGAGTGTTAATAATATTTGCAGGGCACGCGCCTACCTCAGAATTAACGCAAACACACAACATCCACTGCATAGTGAAATTAGGAAGGTGAAGGGCAGCAGGTTAAAAAGAGGACGGTCGTGGATGGGTCAAGCCGAAGACATTCTTCAACAGGTGTGTTCACTTTAGGACTTAGAACCTGGCGAGGAGTGGGTGCAAGTGCCAACAGACTTCTGCACATCCTTTTCAGTTTGCATCCAACTAGATAGAAAATGCAGACAAGAAAATCCGGCTGCTGTTGAGGCTGAAGTACAAGCGTTGATTTTCGAGAATTCGCTAGACGGTGACGCGGTCATCTACACAGATGGGTCGGTCGTCCGACATGTGAGAAGCTCATGGGCCTTTACAGCTCGGGCCGGAGGGAGAATTGTGAAGGAGGACTCTGGTGCTTTCACTGAAACCACAAGTAGCCTGACCATGGAAGTCATGGCAGTAAGTAAAGCAATAACATGGCTCGAGACACAGACATTCACTAGGGCTTGTTTCCTTAGCGACTCAATGAACATGATCAAGAGGATAGAGGAGGGGTCGATCCGAAGAGAATGGTTGCTGCCTCTGAAGCGGTCTCGGCTGGCAAAGATTAGTTTCATCTTCGTGCCAGGTCATGCGGGAGTAAAAGGAAATGAGCGGGCTGACAAGCTCGCAGGTGAGGCTACTGTGGAGGGCGGACGCGCCATGGACCAGGCTGACATTCTGAATGCTCTACGAGAAGTGAGACTTTTGCGAGAACCAAGTGATGACTGTAAATCTACAACAATGGCCAGACTGCGGGAGCAGCAAATTAAAAGAGGGGTGGCCAAACAAGAACACTACGCAGGAAGCCAAAGAAGATTGATAAACCAACACAGAACTGGCGTCGTTAGCCGCTACACGCTGCAGGATTTGCTGAGGAGGGGATCCGAGCACTTATGGACTGAATGGTTCGATGTGCAACGAGGATGATCTGTCGACTAACTAATATTAATCCTGGGGCTAGATTTGTGTTTAGGTGTGTAGATTCTCTTTGGTCTCAGTCTAACCCTTGCAACAACCAAAGAATGATCTGTATCACAGTCAGCACTGTGGTAACTTCGAGTTAATGATGTATGGTTGAGATGTTGTCTCCGTGTGATAATGAAGTCCAGCTGATGCCAATGGCCGGATCTTGGATGTTTCCATGTGACCTTATGCAGCTCTTTTGTTTTAAAAAAGGAGTTTGTAATACATAGGTCATTTCTAGTGCAATGCTCCAGCAGCCTTTGCCCATTATCATTCATGCGACCGATGTTGTATTTTCCAAGGCACACTGGCCATGAACTCGAGTCCTTGCCCGACACGAGCATTGAAATCACCGAGCATATAAATGTAGTCAGGATTTTGGAACTGCTTTGATCACTAGAGTCTAGCTGCTCATAGAACGTATCCTTCACATCATCAGAGGAAGTGAGTGTCGGTGCATATGCAGTGATAATGGTGGCAAATCCACAAGAGGTTGCCAAGCACAGTGATAATAATCTTTCATTACCTCCAGCTGGGATATCAATCATTCCCAGTAGCGAATTCTTCACTGCAAAGCCCACACCATGTTGCCTTTTTTCTGCCTGCCCTCTACCCTTCCAAAAAAAGGGTGTAATTGTTTTCCTTGAGTGACCCTTCCTCAGTGAGGCGAGTCTCCTGCAGGCCAGCATATCAATGTTAAGACGATTGAGTTCAGCATCAATCACAGCCGTTTTTTTACCCTCGTAATATTGTCAAGTCAGTGGAAAATCCTGGACACATGGTTTACGTTCCAGGTTGCAAGCTGTAGCTGAAGTTTCTATTATTCTTTTTATTAGTCCCGGTGCATGGTTTTACAGCCTGCGATTCAGATTTTTTCCCAGCCCAAAACCCCTTGAAGCAGGCAGGTGAGGGGATCACACCCCTG
>JACEFZ010024368.1:0-58555 GCA_014155875.1 Cepaea nemoralis | reverse complement strand
TTCTGCTCCCGCTGGCTCCGTGGCTAAAGGATTGCGAACATGGGTACCAGGCTTCGAGGCTCGCTGCGACCATTTGTGAGCAGACCAGCCCTTGAAACTGCCTATGGGACCCATTCAGAAAAAATCAAACACTGAACGTAACACTTCCTAGTAATCAAAACTGAAAAATTTGGTGCTTCTTCATGTATTAAGGGTTAAAAAAAAAAAAAACATCTGCTCCTAATCTGTTGTGCATCTTCCATCTGATGTTATAATTATCCACTTGGTTAAGAATTTTCCCTTTTATTTCCATTTCAAATTTTGGTTCACCTTTTTCTTTGATCATCACTCACTCAATCGCTGCACTGTTTTCTCGTTGAGTTGAGTTGCAATTCAGAGAATCAGAATGAATTCATCAAGGATTTCAAGGCGAGAAAAGCTGGAGCTTTTAACAATGCACATTCAAGTACAAAGGAAAGTATATTATAATGCACCTGTGTGATGTTCCGAATACTTTAGAAACCCGTTCAACCGTTTTGGTGCCAAGACGAGAAAGCACGCAAACCCTAACCGGGCCGAACACAGAAGACAACAACTTTCTCATCATGGATGTCGCCATGTTGTTGACTTCTGCCGGGGGACAAAATGTCAAGGCAGAACAAAAACTTCCGGGGTCAACAAGAAAACGTTCATGTGACTTCTGCTAGAATATGGCCTCACTCATGTAGGCCAGTCGGCATCTGTCCCACTTTTGTTCTTGTTTTCTCGACGATTCATCGAAGTTTTTCTATTAAAGTCATGTTTTCAGGGGAAAATAATCGGGATTTCTTGTCAGTCGGAGGGTGAGTAAAGACACACAGTTTAATGTTTTATGCATTTGTAAATAACTGCGGTTTTTGTGTGTGCTGAGATAGAGAAAGTGGGAGTTTCCCCGGCCGTAGAGAGCTTATTCGATACATACATATTTTCAATTATTATACAATTATGCTATCTGTTCCTAGATTTGAAGGATGGTAGATGTTTGTCTGTTTTAATAATAATAATAATAATAATAATAATAATAATAAGAAGAAGAAGAAGAAGAAGCATGCAGTGATGTAGGTGGTGTAGGGTAAAGAGATTGATTGATTGATTGATTTAAGAACCGACATCACAGCATTCGGGACATTCCCATAAGCGCTCCGTCCCCATCCTCAGCAGCCAGCGAAGAGTTCCAACACTAAGAATTCCAGTAGCAATCTGATTATATGTCCGTCTCGCCTTTCCTCTGAGCGTAGGGTAAAGAGAGAGGGATAGTACCCCAGGGTGAGTGGCAGCCATATCCCAAGGGATAGACCAGGATCCTATAGTAGTTATTTGGTTTCCATCTCTTTACCTAGCTCATGTATGGCTCCACAAATACTTGTGTACGGCGGTGGCCACACCACGGGCAATAGTCTTGGCTGATTGGCTAAACTACATGAGTGAAGTAGGGGTAATATCCTACTAAGGGAACATCAATCCATAGTTCACAAAGCCTGGGATGGTGGAGAAGGCGGATGAATCTAAATAGATCAACGGCTTTGAAAGCAAACCGCAGAGTGTGTGGCACACATGAGGCGTGTTCAGGACACGATAGTGAACATGGCTGGCCATCGTGGAAGAGATTGGGATTTCACCGTGTAATATCCCAAAGATAGCAATGGTAATTCAACAACAAGAAAAAAGCGATTACTGGAGGGCAAGGCTGAGGGCAAATGAGCAAGAGGTAGACAACGATACAAGTGGGAAGATAGCATCAAGAGATGGACAAACGTCAGCCTGACAGAATGTACAATCAAGGCAAGAGACAGACAGTGTTGGAGATCCATTGCAGCCAACCTTCATTGTGGAGACGGCACCTGATTGATTGATTGATTAAGTGATATAGGTAAGTAAATTACAAATTACAAATGGCCCTTTTACTTTTACACACCTGCAGTCCACCCATCCATCATATGCCATGCCGATAAGCGTGGGCAGTCATGTTCTGCCATCTCACTCAATCACCAGAGTCGTGGATCAGCGTGGGCAGTCATGTTCTACCATCTCACTCAATCACCAGAGTCATGGATCAGCGTGGGCAGTCATGTTCTACCATCTCACTCAATCACCAGAGTCATGGATAAGCGTGGGCAGTCATGTTCTACCATCTCACTCAATCACCAGAGTCGTGGATCAGCATGGGCAGTCATGTTCTACCATCTCACTCAATCACCAGAGTCATGGATAAGCGTGGGCAGTCATGTTCTACCATCTCACTCAATCACCAGAGTCATGGATAAGCGTGAGCAGTCATGTTCTACCATCTCACTCAATCACCAGAGTCATGGATAAGCGTGGGCAGTCATGTTCTACCATCTCACTCAATCACCAGAGTCATGGATCAGCGTGGGCAGTCATGTTCTACCATCTCACTCAATCACCAGAGTCGTGGATCAGCGTGGGCAGTCATGTTCTACCATCTCACTCAATCACCAGAGTCGTGGATCAGCGTGGGCAGTCATGTTCTACCATCTCACTCAATCACCAGAGTCGTGGATCAGCGTGGGCAGTCATGTTCTACCATCTCACTCAATCACCAGAGTTGTGGATCAGCGTGGGCAGTCATGTTCTACCATCTCACTCAATCACCAGAGTCGTGGATCAGCGTGGGCAGTCATGTTCTACCATCTCACTCAATCACCAGAGTTGTGGATCAGCGTGGGCAGTCATGTTCTACCATCTCACTCAATCACCAGAGTCATGGGATCAGCGTGGGCAGTCATGTTCTACCATCTCACTCAATCACCAGAGTTGTGGATCAGCGTGGGCAGTCATGTTCTACCATCTCACTCAATCACCAGAGTCGTGGATCAGCGTGGGCAGTCATGTTCTACCATCTCACTCAATCACCAGAGTCGTGGATCAGCGTGGGCAGTCATGTTCTACCATCTCACTCAATCACCAGAGTCGTGGATCAGCGTGGGCAGTCATGTTCTACCATCTCACTCAATCACCAGAGTCGTGGATCAGCGTGGGCAGTCATGTTCTACCATCTCACTCAATTACCAGAGTCGTGGATCAGCTCCGTGTTCCAGGCGTATTGGGTATATGATGCTAGCCCCATATTTGAATAGGTAAACTGGTAATCAATGGGTCATGTGGTCAGTACCATGTCGGCCGCCTTTACTCTCCATGACATTTCTTGGTTTCCAATTTAGACTGGGTCGACCCGGGAACCCACAAATCTGCCCCCCCCCCCCCCCTCGCTAAAAAAAAAGTAAAGGACCCTTTTAAACACCTTAATGTATTTTAGTTCTATGGTGCTAGTCTTTTATTTTATTTATAGACCCACCAGCAATCAATGAGTTATGTGTTATGTTCAACATTTCTAATTGTGATTGTGTGATTATTTTCTGAAGTTTAATAATTATTTACTATTTAGGACAAAGTTGGGCACCATTTTTGGAGCAGACACTACTAACCATCAGAGAAGTGCATCATTCACATACACAGCGCCAAAGCAACCCAGAAAGAAAGGTAATATTTTCTTTCTCTTGCATTCAGTTGCATATATCCTGCAATAGTCATTTCCATAGAAAGTAACAAGTAAAGGCACACTGGGCATGTAGAGTTAGACCCTTATTTTTATAGACAAAATGGCACTCAGTGGGTGATTAAGGAAATGTAACCTCAAGACTAAATGTCATGGCAGGGCAGACCAGACCCTTAGCCTTGGTTGGCAACTGGTTTAGGATTCGAAGCTCCGACAGGTGTCACATTGCTTTGCTGATCTAGGCAGCTTGACTTGTTCTAGATGTATTGGTGTTACCTTTCTCTGAAGTAAACTAGGTAGGTTAAGAGAAGGATCATACTGTTTGGGCAACACATGGTCTCTACAATTCAGCCCAGGCTTTGTGCTATTGAGAGATATAACTCCATCCCTTGGTCCTTGCTATATTATGCCATTTTATAAGCACAATGTAACTACTGTATGTGGAGACGAACAAGGTGTCAGTGACAGTGCAAGCTCATGTGGTCAGTATTAAAGTCAACCACCTTAACTTTCCAAGACATTTCCTGTACCTATTTTAGGCTGGGTCAACCTGTGAACCCAGGTAAATTTTAATAATTCAAATCCACCCTGATGTGGATTGAACCTATGACCACCGGGCTAGTAGGCTAGTGTCCAGCCACTAAGCTTCTGCAGCTCCCATCAGGGGGATGTGTGGTCTCGAGGTATGGTGTCTGCCTCGAGTGCTGGAGGTCACGGGTTCAAGCCCCGGTGAAGGGACCGGTATTTTTTTCACGTGTACTTCTAGTAACAAAATTTCCCCTGGTCTCTGGGTAGTGAGATCGGATGCCCGTATCTATTGTTGCGCACGTAAAACATCTCTTGGCAGTTGGAAATCGAAAAAGGATAGCCTAACAGTGCTACCCGGGCAAAATTTTTAGTTAAAAATCTACCCAAAGTATTTCAGGATCCTCGCCGGTGCTACAGAGTTCGTGCACTGAGCTAAGTTTCTCCAGACTTAGGTTTGAGTTAGGAGGAGAACGGAGCACTTATGGGTTACATCAGTGTGCCGTGATGTTGATCCATCGACTAAACTAAACTAAACTAGCTTCCATCGCTACAATTTTTATGGTAAAACACATATCTACTTCTGTATATCTGAGGAA
This sequence comes from Cepaea nemoralis, assembly GCA_014155875.1. Classification (NCBI taxonomy): domain Eukaryota; kingdom Metazoa; phylum Mollusca; class Gastropoda; order Stylommatophora; family Helicidae; genus Cepaea; species Cepaea nemoralis. Next base: position 53,896 of record JACEFZ010024368.1, on the reverse strand, counting down.
TTTATTTCTATTGAGGTACAACACTGACTTTGGCTAGCAGAGAAAAATTGTTCATAAACTCATTCAGCACCAAACAACTCATCATGCATTTATTGGTCACTCCATACATGATATAATTTTCTTAATTCCTAATGCCTCATCCGTTGTTACATTAACTCACTCTATCAAGTTGTAAAACTAAAGCAATTAAAACATTTACAGACTGGAGCAGTACTCATAAGTCACAGCACTGAGACCATGCTGGCTCTGTGGCGCAGTTTGTAATCTCGTATACCCGCTTTCGAAACACAGCTGCTGGCGATTTAGCAGCAGACCGCCTTGCATTGGTTTTTTATGAAATGGTATGGGTGCTGGTTGTTCAGAAAGTGATGGCAATCTATTGAATGTAAACTTGCCAAGAGATCACAACAGCAATATTTGCTGGTGTTGAATACAATGTCCTGTAACGGATATGCAACTAACGTTAACTGAGACCATGCATATTTCCCGTGGGTATGATACTTGGATGCTTAACAAACCAGCTGAAAAGTAATATTCGTCTTTGAATGTAAGATGCAGAAGAGCATCAATAATTTATTGCATGGAAAGGAGAATTAACTGATCTATCAAACAGGAACTTCATATGGAAGTTAATAAGACAAATAAAATTAATGGAAATTGGATATTTTGAGTATGAAATAAAAGACATGAATGTCTGGAGAGAGAGATTTGGAGGGAGGTATGCCGGGGAATCGGAAAAGAGGAAGACATAGATGGATTCAGGATGTAATAGATAAATTACAAATGACAATAACAGAGGCAGGACATATGGCTTATGACAGAGAGACATTTCAAAAGACTGTTATGGCGGTGAAGTTCTGCATAGAATGAGCTACGGATGATCCCAGCTGTTACTTTAACTTCTTCTTTCCATTATGGTTAGTATGTGAACTATTTAGTCCAACATTTATTAGTTTCATGTAATAACTGCTTCAGACAGAATGAGTTAAAGTGACAACTACCTGGGACTCAAAGAGTTCATATAAAATAAAATATATTTAACTGCAGGATTTTATTTTTTAAAAACAAATCGTGAAATTCCTTGTCATGAAAATTTGTTAAGATGATTGACATTTAAAAGTTTATAATTGTTAATTTAATTGTTTGCTTACAAAAGCTTGGTAACTATTCTAATGCATAAGTCAAGTACATTAATTTCCTATGCAGTCATAATGAAACAAGTAAATATATTTATGTTTGTGTATTTTGTCACAGGGAGACTTGGTAATGGTGTGGTTAGTATGCTTGCCTACTGGCCTAGTGGTCCTGAGTTCAATTACTTGTGGAGGTAGATTTGATAAATTGACCTAGGTTTCCAGGTTGCCCAGCCTAAAATGGCTGATAAGATGTTGACCACACCAGCCTTCTAGTGTCGATTGGTCTGTACAAACATGGGGCTAGCACCATATAGCCAATATGTCTCATAGCATGTAGAAGGATCCTTTATGTGTTTGTTTACTTACGGGACAGACATGACAACATATGGAACATTTGGCAGAACATTGCTTGAGATAAGAATAACACTTTCTTTTGAAATCCATACTCTAGAACAGTGGTTCTCAACCGGTGCGGAATTCTCCACGCATGGGGGGAATTTTTAGGGTTTCCAGGGGGGGAATTAAGATTATTTCAAGATCGCTTTAATACAAGAACCGATTACTTGATATTGTTTTTCCCTTCATACTTTACGGTTCTGTATGTCTCACCCTTCTGAAATTCATTTTTTAAAGTAAGTAGACCCACAAATCACGTTTTATGTGGACGTCTAGACTTGTTTTAGTATGTGCTATTAAATTTAGCTTCCACTATTACGTATACTGTGTAGGGGGGGGGGATTTTTAGGTAGGAAATATGAAAGGGGGGGAATGACATTCTGAAAATATGGTGAAGGGGGGCACGGGCCAAAAAGGGTTGAGAACCACTGCTCTAGAACAACTGGGAATGAAGAGAGAGTTGATGAAAGAAATAAAGAGGAGGCAAGTGAAATATTTCGACATGTTAAAAGACATGATACCCTTATAAAAACCACACTTCTTCTTCTTCTTCTTTCGTTCGCTTGAAATATGTCTATATCTGCAATGTCGTCTCTTGCATGAATTGAACTGTTTTTTTCAGTTCACACAGTGGTCCATAGAGTTTATCTTCCACTGTCGTCTCTCTAGGCCAGAAGGTTTGCCTAGATATGTTATATTTTGGGCAGTCTTGGAGTATGTGCTCTGCTGTCTGCGACGCCAATGCACATGTGCACATGGCTGTTTCACCAATCTTGAATTTTGTATACATGTGGTTGTGTAATCTATTGTGTCCTGTTCTGAGGCGCAGAATAATGACTTGTTCTGGTCTGTCCATAATGTGGTAGTCATCTTGAGAAGGTTTTGGTGGCTTTCTGACTGATTTGATCATTCTTTTCTTTTGGTGGTATGTAACGGGCACATCAGGCTGTTCCTCTTTGGCTCCTTCCTTAGCCAATTGATCAGCTCTGTCGTTTCCGGGTACTCCACAGTGGGATGGTATCCACTGTATGGTGACTTTATGCTGACTGCTAAGTTCAGAAAGTAGTGTCCTTAGTACTGGCAATTTCCCAGAGAGGAGCGCCTCGAGTACTGATTTTGCATCTGTTAGTAGCACCACAGGTTGAGTACCATTGCTGTTATTTAGTAATTTCTCTGTTGCTAGTCTTGATTGCCTCAATTTCGGCATCATAGTTATGGCAGTACTTTCCTGTCGGTACTCTGGCTGTGTCCCTAGTATTATTTGGGTATTCTATGTACACTCCCGCTCCTCCATTTCGAACAGCATTTTGTGCTGACCCATCTGTGTAGACTCGGATCCAGAGGTCCTGTGGGTATTCTTCATCAAGGAAGCTGAGAGTGGCTGTTCTGCGCTGTACACTGTTCTGTTCTTCCTTGTCAAATATTCCTCTCACTTTTGTCTGGATTTGTAACGATAGTCTATGCTCATCTTTCCATGGAGTTCGCTCTGGAATAGTTGTTAGGGGGATACCAACTGTGGGCAGATCAGTGGTTTCTCTGCAGAGTCGTTTGGCCTGGTGGATAAAACTACTTCTTTTCAACCGCCCCATAGCTAGGTTTTCAAATCTGTTCTTCATAGGGTGGCCTGGCAAGCTGAGGAACTTTTCTGCTTGTATTAGCGTTTTCGTATCTCTGCGCTCACTCAGTGCCTGTGTCCTCCCCATCTTCTCCATTTCCACTATAGGGGTTGATCTCATCCCTCCTGTGGTGACTCTAAGTGCTTGATTTTGCACCTTGTCCAGCTCTTGTAGTGTGGTATTTGATGCTGAACACCACGCAGTTGACCCATATTCCAGGTGTGGTCGTATGCTCTGTTGGTAAACTTTGCTAAGTATTTTCGTACTGGCTCCCCATGTGGTTCCACTTAGCTTTCTCAGGATGGCTATTTTCCTTCTGGCTTTTGCTACTGCTTTGTTGATGTGCTTTCTCCATGTCAGCTTGCCATCAAATGTTACTCCAAGGTATGTTGGTTCTTTATCTTCTCTTAGAGGTGTTCCATTTATCTGGATGATCCCTGCCTTTTGTTTTGGAGAGAGGGTAAATAGTGCTGCACTTGTCAGTGTTTATGCTGACACACCATCTATTTGCCCATGCAGCAAATGTATCTACAGCTCTTTGTAGCAATCTGGTGGCCACTGATGCATATTCATTTGTGCTCCATAGAACCAGGTCATCGGCGTACATTGCCGCTTTAATTCCATGCGGTAGGTGAGCAACAAGATCATTGATGAAGATTAGAAAAAGTGTGGGGGACAAGACTCCGCCCTGGGGGACACCGTGACGCAGTAGTACTTTCTTGCTCTTGAGTCCGTCTATCTGTACTCGGGCTCTTCTGTTGTGCAAGTATGCTTTCACCCATTTGTACATTCTTCCATTGACTTTGCAGTTTCTCAGTTTCTTCATCAGACCTTCTTTCCAGACTTCGTCAAAGGCTTTCTTCAGATCTATCCAAGCCGCAAGCACCAGCTTCTTCTCTTGGAATGCATCCTCAATTTCTTGAGAGAGGTAGGTTGTCTGATCTTCCGTAGAGTAGCACTGCCTAAAGCCAGCCTGCTGTGGCACAAGGATGTTTTTACTTTCAATGTACCACTGCAGTCTGTGATTGATGATGCGCTCCAGTGTTTTGCAGAGACAGCTGGTGAGGCTAATTGGTCTGTAGCTAGAGGCAATGGAACCATCTTTCCCTGATTTTAGGAGGGGTATCATGATTGCTTCTCTCCAGGCTTGTGGAACACTGCCTAAGGTCCAGCTGTTATTGAAGATCTGCAACAGCTTTGTTTTGGCCTCTGTTCCTAGGTTCCTGATCATTTCATTGGAGATACCATCAGCTCCTGGTGACTTTCTCATTTTCAGTTTTGATATGGCTAGCTCCAGTTCGCTGATTGTGATGGGTGCCTCCAGAACCTCATGTACTATTTCCTTCTGTCCTGTATGTTGTCGTTTCTCTCGAATCTCTTGTTGTTTCTCTGGACTAATTTTGATATTGCTATCTTGTGCGAACGAGTCCGCAAAATGGTCAGCTGCTTGCTTTCTTGTTAAGATTTTTCCATCTTTATGTAGTGCAATTTTTGAGTTTCTCCCTGTGCCCTCGTCATTAAGCTGTTTTATTAGCTTCCACAATTTCCTTGTGTCTCTTTCAAAGTTCAGAGACTCTGTTTTCTCCTGCCAGCTTTTCCGTCTAGCCTGCAGCTTGGCCCTTTGAAATTTGGCTTTTGCATGCTGGAATTTATTGTGGTGCTCTTGGCTGGGTGTGGCCTCTGCTTGCTTTCTACACACTTCAACATCATTATGCAACTGTTCCAGTTCACTACTCCAGTAGGGTTTATATTGTTTACGGGCTCCTCTTGGTACTGTTTCTCGCGCTGCCTGTAGTATGCATTTCCCAAACTCTTCAACTGCTTTATTTATGTCTTTCTCAGTGTGCAGGTTTCTAACCAGTATGCTGGTGCGATGCTTGTACATTGCCCAGTCTGCTTTCTTGTAGTTCCACCTCGAGAGGGTGCTGCTTTCACTTACAAGCTCATTTTCTACGGTTAGAAAGACTGGCCGATGGTCACTGCCACCAAGTTGTTTCCCAACAGTTCGTGTAATGTTCCACTCCAGGTCTGGTGAATGAAAAGCCAGGTCAGGTGTAGTTGTAGAGTGCCATGATCTCGAGTAGAAAGTATGTGGGTCGGACGGCTTGTTAATCAACATGAATCTATTCTCATCCTGCCAGTCTTCCAGTCTCTCTCCTCTCTGGTCCATGTGATCATAGCCCCAGCTCTGCGAGTGGCTGTTGAAATCGCCACACACAATCATTTTTTCTTTTAGTGGTAGAGTGTCCAGTGCCTGTGGGCGGTCACTTGGACAGTAGTAATTGATCAGATGTAGATCTGTATTACCTGTCTTAAGTTTAAGTGTCTGATACTCAGCCCCTTCCATGTAGACTTTGATTTGGGAAGCCATGATGTTATTTCTTACAAGGGTCAGTATCCCACCTTTTCGCCTGTTCTTTCGGTCAGATCGGTAACACTGGTAGCCTCTGATTTTGAAGGCTATATTTTCATTGAGGTGAGTTTCTTGCAAGCAACATATGCTTACTTTTTCTTGGTCCAAGATTTTTTCTAATTCTATTTTTTTGTTGCTGACTCCCTCCGCATTCCAGTGCATTATTTTAAGTCTTCGTTTAGTATGGCCAGTCGTCCTATTCTCATGTCCCCTGGCTCCACAGGACATCTGAGAAGGACCTCCAGTAGTTGGGGTTGGACCCTTTCGAGACATAGGGCCCGGCACTGCACCTGCCTGGGGGTCCAAAGCAGGGCGAGCACCATAACGATTAGCAGTAGTCGACATATTCCATTTTGCGTGATTGCGTGGCATCCTGATTTCTGTGGTGCGCCTCTTGGCTGGTTGCCTCCGTCTTCAGCACCTTTCTTTGCTAGAGCAGACTGTGGTCTCACTCGAGTGTAGATGTGTACGCGCGCACACACCTGTCTGCGCATGCATGTACGTGCATACACATCTAGAGCATACTGGTTATTTTCAGGCGCCAGAGACTCGCCGTCGCCCCTTCTCCTGTTAGTTTAAACAGGTCCGCCACGTGAAGGCCAGGAGTTGGACTTTTGCTGCATAGGTTATGTATTCAGGAGCCATTGAGGTATTTGAGCAATGTTGGGCGCTCACCCCAACACCGCGCCTCGGCTACATACAGCAACATTTGGAACCCAAAAACCACACTGGAGGGCAAGGTTGAGGGCAAGCGAGCAAGAGGTAGACAACAATACAAGTGGGAAAATAACATCAACAGATGGACGAACATAGCCTGACAGAATGTACAGTCAGGACAAGAGACAGACAGTGTTGGAGATCCATTGTTGCCAACCTTCATTGTGGAGATGACACCTGATTGATTGATTGACTAGGCAGCAGTTTTGTTAGCAAGGTTTCTGAAATTAAATAAAGTAAGGTAAAAAAAGTAAAGGACCTTATTATGTGCCATGAGGCTTATTCGGTATATAGTGCCGGCCCCAAATTTTTACAGACCAATCAGCACTCAAGAGATCATGTGGTCAATATCACACCAACTGCTTTTACTTCCCACTAAATTTCCTAGCACCCATTTTAGGTTGGATTGACCTGAGAGCCAGGTCAATTAAAAACATCTCCGATAGGGTATTTATACCCATGACCACCAGGCTGGCAGGCAAGCATTCTAAATGTAGTCGCTCTATATTTTGTGAAGTCACTCGCTATTTTAAAATAGTGGTAAAAAATTATTATCCTTGCATAATTGTTTATTTTTAATTGTTTTTCTACGCAGTAGCAGACGCTGGTAAACAAGGAGGCGAAACTTCAACAGTTGTGATCAGTAATGTAGTTCACGCATATAACTAGTAAGTCAATGCTGATGATTATTTATGTCATTTGCTACTTATAAATATTGTGAGTAGGAGATTTGTGATAACTTAATGGAATAGGAAAAAAAAAATAATATTAGTTGGTATGATGGGAAACTAAGGGATGAACAGACAAGCTTTTGATCAGATAGACCCTCAAAGACCCGATAGTGACATTGTGCTTAATAAAAGAGCAAATCATCGAATTGAACTCACCACTTTACATTAGATTTGTATAGCAATGATAGGGAATCTCTTCAGAAATTGATGAGGTTTTATGGAATCCCACAGAAAAAAATTGTTAACTTAATAAAGCAACACATAGAGAGAGAGACACGAGTTGCAGGGTCCTTAGTGGGGGAAAACTAACAGAAGTATTAGAAATAAGAATAGGAGCCTATTGTCACCACTACTATTCTGACTGAATATCGACTGGACGATTAAGACGACAGCAATTACTGCCAGAAATGGAATTCAGTGGACTTCTATGGCAAAGCTGCTTGATGATCTGGATTTTGCTGATGACATTGTCCTCCTGTCTCTTACACAAAGTCAGATGCTAGTTAAACTAACAACATTGGATAGGTGTACAAATTCATAGGGGAAAGACAGAGATAATTAGAATATATGAAGTAAATGATAACCTTATCTCCCTTGGTGAAACCTCACTTTTAGACATGGAATCATACACCTATTCAGGTAGCAACATTGACAAAGATGTGGATTAGATAAAAATATCAGAATAAGTATAAAAAAGGCCAGAGGAACTTTTATAACACTAGGATATTTGTGGAAGCCAAAGGAAACTAAATTTAGCACCACACTTAGAATATCCAAACATTAAAACACTGCTACTGTATGGATCATACATATGGAGAGAAGCTAAAATGATTACAAATAAACTACAATAATTAATCGGTGCCTGCACAAAATAGAAAGAGTAAAAAAAAATATGACAGAATCACCAATGTGGAGCTTATAGAAAGAACTAAACAAATACCAGTGAATCCAGAAGTGAAGACAAGTTGCTGGTGCTGTATAGGATATACATTGAGAAAACCTGAGAATAGTATAACTGGAAAGGTCTTTGTGTGGAATCTACAGGGCAAAGGGAAGTAGAGGAAGAACTAAAAACTTATGGAGAAGAGAAGTAGAAGCAAAAATGAATAATATGGGGAGGACCTGTATGGAGCTGCATGGAATAACTAGAGATAGGAGGGCTTGAAATGACGTGAATGAGGGCCTATGCCCCAATGGGTGATAAGGGGCTAAAGAAGAATAAGAGGAATTGGAAACCTTTTCTGTCTTCTCTTACTGCCGACACCTGGCCGTCTTAACAGTTGATTGTTTGTTACATTGTGCTCAATGAAGGCATAATACGAGTAATTACAATGGATGTGACTGATCAGAGCAATTCGCATGGTAAATGTTTCATTCACAATGGATGCATGTGAACATATGGTCATTTCCACCATCACACACCACAGTGTGACCTATCTGTAATTATTTTCTCCTTTGTCTTCATTCTATTCCTGATCTTTGCACGCCATGCATCGCAATCAGCAGCAACTTGCTCCTAAGCTGCAGTATCAATGCCTGTATCAATCATGTCCCACTTATTCTCATACAGGAGGCTATAACTAAATATATTCCACACATTTCAGTAAAGACTGCCTCTGGCACTAGCTGAGGAATCTCATCCTGGTTTGTGGCCATGCAGCACAGATTCATCAATGTTGTCTATTGCTTGATATACCTCAGAATTAGCATTTACCACTTGTTAATTTTCCAGGTCTGCACATCCCATCACACCATCACATCACTCTCTGTACTCTGTCTCAATTTTGATGATCATTCATTCATTCATTCAGTAGCATGCTTTTTGTAGAACCTCGCTTCCATAACAACCTTCAGGAAAACCTGTCAATCAAAAGAAAGATGTCCCGCGTCTGATAGACCCATCTGAAGATCATCCACCACATCCTGCACCCATCTTCTTTTTTGGCCTTCCTCTTCTTCTCTTCCCAGGCATATACCCCTCCATTATTGTTCTCTCCAAACTTTTGTGACATTTCAAGTGACCAAAATATTTCAATTTTCTTTGTTTTATCGTCTTTAATAGCCAACCTTCCTCAATATTCAGCTCTTGAAGTATGGATGCATTTATTCTTTTCTTTATCTAAGATATTCTTAGAACTCATCTATAACATTTATATTCAAAGGCATTTTGATGATCGCGTGATAATTGTTTCTATTACCACCACTGTGTATCCTCTCTGCCCTCTTAAGTTTATGTGCTATGGTGGTAACCCTTCCAACAGTAGTTTCTTCTTGACCTCCCTCACCAAATGTTTGTTCCCATAGTGTCATATATTTTTCTGTGTAGATGATAGTGTTTGTCAGAAGTAGTACACATAGAGGCCTTGACCAATGCTAATGGCACCTTGACCTTATTGACAAAAGTGCAAGTGTAACCTTATATCACAAAGGGAAGTATCCCTTGCACATGTTACAGTGATTCTCATCCCTTTATTAAAAGTGTATTCCAGTTGTTTATATCATGAGTCTAATAGCATGAGTAAGCTGAGCCCATAGTCGATTACAGATAGGTCTAATTCAAACTAAAATATGACCAATAATCAGATGTGCTATGGCTGTTGTTTCATAAATCCATGCTTGCATTTTTGTAAGGTTTGTTCGACATAGTAAATGAACAAGAAACATGCGGTTTTAGATATTTCAGCCTGTTAAAAACATTTATTAATGTTACACTGTAACCTACCTTGCATGTCAGAAGAGGCAACTAAGAAGTGTTGGTGTGAGACAGGCTACCGATCCCTGGGAAGGTTAACCCGGTCAACAAATGCCCGCAGAAGTCGGATGTGTCGGCCTAACGGCGCAAGAACGCAGCTCTGCTGTAAACAGGCACAACGCAATCACGTCCGAAAAAAAACTCCGGATGAACGAAGAAGAAGAAGACAGGCTACCTAAACCCAGTGACAACTTTAGCTGAAAAAATGCGACTAGTTTACAAAGGGTACAAGGGACATGGCATGAGTTGGTTGAGTGCCTATGCTCCACTGGGAGGTGACAGGCAGAAGAAGAGACAAAGAAGAGGAAGAAGAAGAGGAAGAGGGAAGAAGAAGGAGGAGGAGGAGGAGGAGGAGGAGAAGAAGAAGAAGAGGGAAGAAGAAAAAAAAAGAAGAAGAAGAAGAAGAAGAAGAAGAAGTGGAAGAAAAGAAGAAGAAGAAGAAGAAGAAAAAGAAGAAGAAAAGGAAAAAGAAGAGGGAAGAAGAAGAAAAAAGAAGAAGAAGATGAAGAAGAAGAAGAAGATGGAAGAAGAAGAAGAAGAAGAAGAAGAAGAAGAAGAAGAAGAGAAGAAGATGAAAAAGAAGAAGAAGAAGAAGAAGAAGAAGAAGAAGAAGAAGAAGAAGAAGAAGAAGAAGAAGATATAACCTATTATATACTGAAATAGATTTGAACATGAAACTGGCTGAGACAGAAGGACATAAACTAGTTTCTGAGTTTGATGTCACAGCCCTTGTCATTTTAGATGTTTGTTTCTTCTTTATCTTCCAGTGTTGATAATAAATATGTCAGTCAAGGGAAAGTTGGGGTAGCTTTGTTAGCAACTCCGGCAACAAGAGAAGTAAGTCATGTGTTATGTGTCATTGTTACTGTACTAACTAGTTAACATTGTTATTGTACTAGTAATAGTAGTTATGAAAGGTATAAATCATTGTTTGCACTGCAGTCTTCAACTTTTCTGAATGTTTGAGAGCCTTGAATCATTCTTCCTTTGTTTAGAAATTATTTCTGACCTCAAATTGACACTGAATAGGTAGTGATTCAAGGAAGTTGAGGGAATTGCCACCAGCAGAACAATGTGTCTGAGAGAGGGATGTTGGCAACAACATGCAATTGGCAAAGTGGACCGTCTTTAAGGAAATGTAAATTAAAACAGTTTTCATATGATAAATACATTCCAGGAACTTTCAGAAGCTATCTTTCTGACACACACTTGCATGTGCGAATGCTCTCCTTCTCTGTCTCTCTGCCTCTCTGTCTCTGTGTCTCTGTCTCTGTCTGTCTGTCTGTCTGTCTGTCTGTCTGTCTGTCTGTCTGTCTGTCTGTCTGTCTGTCTGTCTGTCTGTCTCTCTCCTCTCTCTCTCTCTCTCTCTCTCTCTCTCTCTCTCTCTCTCTCTCTCTATCTCTCTCTCTCTCTCTCTCTCTCTCTCTCTCTCTCTCTCTCTCCTCTCTCTCTCTCCTCTCTCTCTCTCTCTCTCTCTCTCTCTCCCTCTCCCTCCCTCTCTCTCTCTCCCTCTCTCCTATAACCTATACAGGACAAGTTAACTGAGAAAATGTATATTTTAATTTCTTAAAAACAGGAAAAAGAATGATATCTTACTATGATGTGTGTAATTAATTGTTTATGTTTGGTAAATTATCTATGATTATATTTCAGTATCGCATTTTGTTGTATGCAAATCAACAACATATGACTAGTGCCAAGATTACGTCTGCCTTTGTGTTAAATGTAAGTAACCAGTTAAGTGATATTTGAGGAAATAGACTAAACAAATACTGTAAATAGTCATAATGTTGTTTATTTTATTGTTATCTTTGTTATCTGCTTGCTGATGAGTTGACTACTCTTGTCAACACAATTTCAGTCTTACGAATGGTGATCGGTTTACAATAGCTATTCAGGAACATGTAGAATGAGTTGGTTGTTGTACATACAACTATAGCAGGTTTTCCTTGGAGTTTGAAAGGTTAGGACATTTGATGAGAAGTAGATTGATTGTTTCATAAGAATGTGCATTGTATGCAAAAGGGTGAAGTATTGATGGTTATTACAGCTGAATTATGTTAGATTCTGGCTTGTCCTGTTAGTAAATAAATGTAAGTGTGATCTGAACATTATCCAAATCACACTTACGCAAAATCAACCCTGTGAGATGAAATGCTTGAGAAGAGCTGCCGACTTAACTATTGAAGACTGAGTAAAAATTAATGTCATAAGACAGACAGTGGGATCCACACCTTGTGCCACATATATTGAAAGATCAAATGATTCGGCCATCTTGTTAGAATACAACACCATCAACTACCAGCATCGGCAGTAGATTAGAGCAGATCTGATATGGGAGCAAGAGGACACCCGAGAAGAGAATGGATTGATGACATCCAAGACATTGTATAATCAGTCACACAGAATAACACTATTCAGTGCCACTCGTTGGTTGCTGGAAAGTCTACTATTCTTCCCCATAATGCTTGACGGCAAAAGTGGAATATTATGATGGTGATGATAATAGTTTTTCTTTCTGCTGGGTCTATTGATGTTGTCAATGGCTTTTTGTTGTGCCATTTACACAGAAATTTTTTTTCCAGTTATTTGTTTCTTCATCTGTTTAGCCAGTTATCTTTTGTGTTATTTTGCAGAGAATACATTCAGATAATTGACAAGATCCATATAGCACATGACTACATACTGGGTAACTTAAGATTCATTTGAGATTAAACATAGATACTCAACATGATGAATTTAACACCAGAAACATGCAGTCACATTGATCTTGAGTATATTCATTTAATGCTGAACAGATGAATGGAGTGAGTGAAAGATGGATGGACAGAACGATGAACAGACAGGTGTGTAGGTATACTTTTATTATTGTTGTTTCTTGCGATATTCTCATTAGATACAAGAAAACAACTATGCCAGCTTCTCAGATGATTCAGGACAGACGTGGTCAGTCATGTTTGATACTGCAGAAGCAGTGGAGAAATTTGCCAAGGAAGTAAGCATTTAGTGCAAGATCTATCAGTGTTTTGTTATTGTTTGTTTTTAAAATTTTCGAGGACATGTTTTGTGTTCTTGTTTCCAGTCTTGCTTGTAACAAAATCAGTCATTGGAAATGAGGGAAATGTGAAGAAATGGAGAAGGCAGAAGAAGAAGTAAAAAAAGAAGGAGATGGAGGAGGAGAAGGAAGAGAAGCCCAAGAAGAAAAGGAAGAAAAAGAAAATACAGAATAATGATAAAGAATCAGAAGAAATAGGATATAAAATCAGATGAAGGAAGAAGAATTTCAAGGAGGAGCAGCAAATAAGAAAAAAAGAAAATTAAAAAAAAAGAACTGATGAAAATAGAAAATATGAATAAAAACAAAACAGGCTGAAGGAATTAAAAACAAGAAATGAAAACGAAATAAAGTAGTATAAACAAAGACACTTGGAGATACAAAAAGAACATGGACAATATGAAAAATAAAGATAAATATACAGAAGATCTAGAAAAGTAAGAAAGAGGAGGTGGAAGAGAAGCAACAAAAGAGAAGTCTAAGACATGTGCACCATTTGCAGGTGAAATTGAGAACCATCATCAATTACAAGGGTTAAATAATACTTTTGTTGTCATCTGATAATCTTAGGTGACCTTGGCCAGGGTCAACTTGGAACCCTTAACTAAGTTATTGCAACAAGATCTCTCACTGGGTGAGGGTGCTGGTATCGAACATGGAGATTTGGTTGAAGTCAGATACACTGGATGGCTGCTGGCAGACGGAGCTTTTGGCAAGGTCAGTATTGCATTGGCTCTACATCTCTGAGTTAGTACTATGCTGTAACGTTGCTTTCAAGTTGTGTCATCTGTTCTTGGTCACTGACAAGTTGTTAGTTGACACCAACAATAATTGTTTGGCTAGTGTTTGTACAGGCCACAAGTTATTAACTATTGTTTTTTCTTTTGTGCTGTTATCTAACGTTCTTTGATGCCCATGGAGGCCATGGCCGTATTACCCAGAGCTTATTGTTGGTGTTAATAGCAATTAATCTGTGCTGATCTTCCTTTGTTTGTAACTTTCATTGTGCGTTTTTCTGTAATTATTTTACTCCAGAGTTATGGTGTCAATATCATGAAACCACCGAGGCTCTTTTCGTCTCAGTGTCCAACAGCAGGAACTTTGTAGAGAGCCAAGTCAGGAATATCAACATTATCTCAGACACCAGAATAAGGAATTATTAGTATCTTCACCTCTATATATATATATTCATTGGCACCTTTCCGTCTTGACAGACGATAGTTTGGTACATTGTGCTTCAAAAAGGCTTAATAACTACGACCCATGGCGGTGATGAGTGTGACTGGTAAGGCCAATTCTTGCTGCAAATGTTTTCCCACAGTAGATGCATGTGAAAGCATGGTCATTTCCATCATTGTGCACCATCTTACGTCTCTCACGCTCTGTGTGTGCTTTATCTGTAAATCATTTTCTCCTTTGTCTTTATTCCATTTCTGATAGTTGTCCTCCATGAAACACGTTCAGCGGCGACTTGCTCCCCAAAAAAAAAAAAAAAAAAAACAACACACACACACACACACACACACACACACACACACACACACACACACACACACACACACACACACACACACCACACACACACACACACACACACACACACACACACACACACACACACACACACACACACACACACACACACACACACACACACACACACACACACACACACACACACACACACACACACACACACACACACACACACACCACACCACACCACACCACACCACACCACACCACACCACACCACACCACACCACACCACACCACACCCACACCACACCACACCACACCACACCACACCACACCACACCACACCACACCACACCACACCACACCGGCGACGGCGGCGGCGGCGGCGGCAGCGAGGAGGAGGAGGAGGACGACTACGACGACGACTGAGCTACCATATAGCAGTTGACAGTACTATTTGCTTTATCTTAGTGCTGAATGCTGGGCAGTGCTCATCAAACCCAACACCCCACATAATGCCAATGACATCAGGCGGCAGAGTGCAATTAGGAGGGTACAAACCTTATCCTAGTGCAAGGAAACGCAATCTAAAGATTAAATGTCATGGCAGGATAGATCAGGCCTTAAATTTTGGTCAGCAACTGGTCTAGGTTCGAAGCTCCAACAGGCAGACAGCTAGAGCATTGCTTTGTTGATCCGGCAGCTTCTGCAGCATGCCTTGTCCCAGATGTATTGGTGTTAACTTTTCTCTTGAGTAAACTAGGCAGGCCGAGAGAGGAATTATGCTACTTGGACAAAACATGGTCTCTACAATTCAGCCCAGGTTTTGTGTTATGTATAGTTAAAACTCCATCCCTGGTCCTCACTATGGGTTGTAGATATTTTGCCTTTTATAAAGCACAATGTAACAAACTCGTCTGTCAAGACAGCATGGTGCCAGTAGGTAAATATAAGTAAAACTAGTCACATACTACAGGACTGCTTTAAGAAATCTGAAGACACAACAAAGTGGGATAGCTGATTGACTCCTGTGCAGCATTTCATGCAAATCAAACCTTGAAAAACAGAAACATGATACAAGGAGTTAAATGCCTAGAAGAGAAACATCAGATAATCTTTAGAAAAAGAGAAACCAGGTTAGTTCAATATGGGTTAAAAAGGGTTGAAATATATTTAAATAAATGTTTCTTAACATTTGATTTGAAATCACTATCAGGAAAAGAGCGTAGACTTGATCCAGAAATCTAGTGATTGTGTGAGATGATAAATCTTGATTACTTCCACATGTATGGACATGACATAAGAAGGTCATGATGAATCAAAGGGCATGACATCAGATGTTGATAGTTGACTGTTGATTTGTTGATAGTCATTTCAACAATGAATACGTTTGTCATTTGTTATTACAATGTGCAGTTTATTTAATGATCACTTTCAAGTGTTGTAAAGTTGTAACAGATTAATGTGTGAAAACTTCTTTCAGATATTATTGTTATAAAGTCAACTGTTCTGAATGTTACACTTAAATTATTTCACTATTTTTCCTGACAGGTTTTTGATCAGTCAGGGATTGATAATAATTTACGTCTCAGAGTTGGGAAGGCAAAAGTTATTAAGGTATTTGACAACAGTTTTAGTACAGAAATGTGAATCTGTTTATCTGAAAGCAGGTCTGCATATCCATCTGTCTGTTTGTCTGTCTGTTCTTTCAGTTGTATTTATAACTATGTTTATTATTTTGTTTAATTTAATCTTTATTATTATGTAAGTATTAAGTAGGGAGTCCTCAATGTTACAATGTCAGCCCATGGCTTGTGCAGACCTGTTTTGTTTCATGGTCTAACTGAAACTTTTATAAAATTAGAAAAGGCAGGTATACCCCTGGCCTGTCCTGAGTTAATTGATCAGACGTCTAACTTTCTCAGACAACCTTCAGGGGATCTGTGTGCCCACTGCACATGTCAAACATCTCCTGGCAGTTTGACAATGTTTTTATTTTTTTTCTCGCTCGCTTTGAACTCAGGCGTAGTCCATACACATGCTACTACTACTAGTGCACTAGTCTGACTTTTACATGTGGATTAGTTTTCACTATTACCAGTGTCTCTCACCATCAGACGAATGCACTCTGACTTCAGAGGTACTTGTAATTTACATCCCCAAGTCCAACTTACAAGTGTAGGGGTTGAACCCTTTACTATAGCATCAGCACACCAGATGTTTAAGAACGTGCGCTTCTATCCATTCGGCCATGTTGACCTCCTAATTGTTTGTGATTTACTGGACAATTTTGCTTCCAGTAGTTTGCCACTGCTTTCTAAATGGCCAATATAAGAAACCATCAAAATCAATGCAAAATGATTTGTGTCCAAATCGCCACTGCTGGTTTCAAACCCTCAGCTTGATATGTAGTGGAATTGTGAAACGGCGTTTCACTAACCCCAAAGTCACTCATGCCAACATATTGAAATGAGAAGGCTAAATAGGCCACTGTCCAGTCTACATTTCAAAATGGCAAAAATGTACCCCTCAAAAATATATTGGTTCTGGTATACACACATGTGGATCCTCGCTGGGAAGAGACTGGAGCACTGGAGATATCTGGAGATATCTGGAGCAATGAAAGTGACCATTAATTAAAATCAAACCATACCTATATATTTGTTGTCTTATTTGTTAATTAAGTAATCAATACTGAATGGACGAGTTGATTTATTTGCTTATTTATTTTCTTTTTAATTTATTTGTCATTAATTTACTAGTTACTTTATTCTACTGTTACTTATCTCATTATCTATTTGCTTATATGTTGTTTGTTTTATTTATTTGTCATATGTGTATGTAAATATGTTTCTTCATGTGTAAAATTACTGTTTTAGTTTGTGTTGCTGAGGGAGCTATGTGTCAGACATAGAATCATACAACAGTGTTCTGAAATAGGATTCTTTCCAGCAGAGTTAATGACACTTGCTTTGTTATTTGAGGGAGCCACAGTAACATAGTGGCGGGATGCTCATCATCGATCATATTCTTCAGATCATATGTCATTTAGAACACACATTCAAAAGAGAGCCTATGAACATAGCTTAACATATTATGCACTGAAGCACATTTGATTCGGTTGATGAAGAGCAATTCTAAAACTCTTTTACTCTGTGAAGAACTTGGTGATTCACATTAATAAAACAGTACTCTCTATCACCATTCACATCATTTATTAATGTACTAATTTTTGTATTTCTACTCTATCAGTGTCTCATCATTTGTCAATGCACTATTTTCTGTATTTCTACTTTATCACCATTCTCATCATTTGTTAATATACTGTTTTCTGTGTTTCTACATTTAAATTAATATTTCGAAGTATTATGTTATTAATGTGTGTTGCACATTTGGATTTGCCCCTGTTCTAGGGCTGGGACCAAGGAATGCTGGGAATGAAAAAGGGAGGTAAGCGGCTATTAATTATTCCACCAGATTTGGCATATGGCTCTCAGGGTGCTGGCGACAGAGTTCCCCCAAATTCAGCACTTATAATTGAAGTACAAGTAATCAGAGTGAGTAACTTTTTGTATATTTTATATTAATTGTGTAGTTCTTATATTATTATCTGTATATATATTCCCATCTCTTTATTAAAAACTATTGTTAGAACATATGTACTATTGCTGAGGGGATTTGAGAAAGACTGAGGTTTAAAAGTCGTATGCCTTAGAGCAGTAATCTGGCAGTATACAAACTCAAATTTGTATTTCCTCTACCATAGATGACACTTATCTGACTTAATGAGGATTAGAACCCGGGTCTTCTGATTGAAAGACACCTCCAAACCATGCTCATCTATTTGTTGTCTTAGTTAGCACTGAAATTAGTTGTCATGAGCTTGGTCAATCGAGGGTTCAACAAATGCGTTCACTGCCTGCTAAAGTGAGGGACAGACTGGAATCCTATACCTCTGTGCATTCAGGCTGTAAAATATAATTATAAAGACACATCACAGACACATAGCAGCTTTATGCTTCGGGACATGTTTTTAAACAACAAATGTCAGATTTCAGGGATTAAGTTTAAACAATGTAAATATTCTAACTTTCGTCTGTCCATAAAGCCTTAAAGGTGAGAGGTTCAACTTCATTGCACTGGGCTTTACCCCACCTGACTCAGTTTCTGTCTGTACAGAATGTCAAGCCACCTGCCTAGAGTATTACACAAAGCACATAGTCCGGGATCTCCACAGACACAAGCTGTATACATGGTTTGATCAACCTAGTTTGAAACTGAACATTTGACCTTCAAAGAGTCAGGCAGATGGCTTGTTCCTTTTGCCACAGAATTTTGGGAAAAAATCATTAGCAACATAGAATTGTTCACAAATTACCGGCAAATGTATAAGAACATAATAAAAACCGGTAAACAATAACATTGGATTGACCTTGAGAAGGGAGTCTTTGACTTAATGATATTCTTTGTTTCATTTAGATCAAGGTACAGAAAGTTTGAGTCCCCTCGTGAATCACCTGTCCCTGCACTTGTTCCATTACCTTCTTTGGTGCCTCTCTCAGACCAAGATGATTTTGATGAGCCTGGAGTCAAAGGCCGTGCCAAGTCTTTCAATGAGCACCTATCACAGGTAGTTACTCTTCAAGTAAACATATGTTAGTGGCGCACTCAGAACAAACTTAGCTTATTAAGGAGCATTGTATTTTGACTTTGCTTAATCACATGAGTGGGCATGTTAGTGTAGTTGCTAGGGAGCTATGCTGATGTCATGAGCACGATCAGACGAGGATTTGATGCCAGTGCTTGTCATCCGCTAAAGTGAGGGAAAGATTGGCCTCCTATTCCTCCATTCATTCAGGCCTATAAAATGTCGTGACTCAGCACATTGAATACTCATAGCAGGTTCATGCTTTAGACTTGTTTTTTTTTAAATAATGTGGTTGACTTATGTGACATTACATCCCGATGATCCAAAGCAAGGGGATGTGAAATGTGACTGAGAAGCTTGAGAAATTAGAGACACCAACATACAACGACAAAAAGAAAAGAATATTTAGCTGCAAACAAAATTCAGTGAAACATTAATTTTGGTGTAAATTTGTGTCTTTCTTGGTCGCGCTTCTGAGTCGCATTTAACTTTGATATCAGCTCAAAGCAGCCACTTCTATTTTCACCACCATCCAGACAACTAGGTAGCAATATCAAGCAATTAGTGAGTTACCAGGGGCTGGACTTGAAACACACCATGCAAAAAAAACCTAGACAGCATTGTGTGAAGAGCTTTTTAGAATCATATAAAATAGAAGTGATTAAGACAGGAAAAATAAAACATTAACATTGCTGTCTGGAGTGTTCTTTTCAGTTGGAAGAGTACTAAGTAAAGGTAAAGTAAAGGACCCTTTCACTCCTCTTGAAGCATATTGGGAATATGGTGCCGGATTATTAAAGACAATTGGCAATCAATAGGTGATGTGTTCAATATCATGCTGGTCACTTCTTTCTAGTACATTTTCTGGTACCTTGTCATGGACCTACTTCTACTTAATAACATACATGGTTGGTCCTCGACAAGTAATTTCTATTCTCTCATCCAGTAATTCAACACATAGGCAAGCTCGTGAATCGTTCCAATTCGGAACATTTAATAAACGATCTCGAGCATCACAAATATAGCAGCGATTGCCGGCTACACAGTAGCCGTACCGACGTCAATACAGTGGTGTCAGAATGGGTAACATAATATATCTGAAATATTTACACTGAGCCATCTATATACAAATGCTCCCACTCGTGCGCAATCTCGCCATAGCACTTAAATGGCATACAACGTCTCACTGTCGCATTCAATCAGAGCACGCTATGCGTCTCGCAGTTGTATCACTCTTATTCTAACAATTACACCACGTAGCAGTCTCAATATCTTAAAAAAAAGTCGCTTAAAAGTCGACAGGGTCGACTTCATCGCACCGGGTTTTATCCCATATGGCTCGGTCTCTTTTCGCAGCGCGGAAAGCGTCACACAAAGCACGAACTCCGTAGCTTTTAGCGACGACCCACAGGAGTCTCCGAAACATTTTAACTCATAAACCGAAGGGTGCGGCCCGGAATCGAACCCACAACCTTCGGAGCATGAGTCAAACGGCTTGACCACTTCGCCACAGAGTCTCTGTCTCAATATCTTTCACATATCTAGCAAGTCTGATATAAACAGTTTCCTTCCAAACAGGTCCGTCTCAGTCGCTAGTCTAACACCGTCCGGGCTGTCCCTTCATGGGGTCTCTGGCTCCGTGATTCACGCCTGACATACCTTACTGTCGGTCCCTAGTCTGTACAGAGTCCATTTTAGGCTATATCAACTTTAAAAATCTGTCTTGATAGAAATTTTAACACATGACCACCGGACTGGTTGGAAGAGTAGTGATTCAGTCAATCAGTCAATCAATCAATCAATCAGGTGCCGTCTCCACAGTGAAGGTTGGCTGCAATGGATCTCCAACACTGTCTGTCTCTCGCCCTGACTGCACATTCTGTCAGGCTGATGTTTGTCCATCTCTTGATGTTATCTTCCCACTTGTATCGTTGTCTACCTCTTGCACGCTTTCCCTCAACCTTGCCCTCCAATATGGTTTTTATAAGAGTGTTATGTCTATTAATATGGCCAAAATATTTCACTTGCCTCCTTTTTATTTCTTTCATCAACTCTCTCTTCATTCCAAGTTTTTCATAGAATCTCTGCATTTTATTGTTTTTGTTTCTATGAAGTACGACATATTCATGGGAACAAAAGCAATCAACAGTGATTCAGTAAATACTTTTAAAGATGTTTGGCATTATATTTTCTGTCCATAATAGAAAAGTTATGGATAAGTAAGTAAAATAATTGATTTATCTATTTGGATCTACAAGTTAAAAGATTTGTGATTAAGTGAAATAACAGGACAGAACAGTCTGGAGTTTTATCTCCAGTTAGATGAGTTTTGACTAAGTAAAATAACGGGACAGAACATTCTTGAGTGCTCATCTCATCTCATCTCATCATGCTCCTCTTGTACCTTGCGGTGTTGAGGTGAAGTATGAGTGTTATCTCCAGTTAAAAATTGTGATAAAGTAAAATAACAGCAGGTGCGTTGGCGACGTTGATAGGGAATTACTCAGATAATTCCTAAGCATGGTCGGAGGAGGGTTTGATGCCTGTGCTCATCGCATTATAAGTGAGGGAAAGATTGGCCACCTACTTCTCCATGCATTCATCATCATCATCAAGTGCCGTGCCAGCTGGCATAGGCATTCATGACTCTCTACAGATCTCGGTATTGCATAAGTTAGTCTTCATTTTCTGAAATGCAGCTTGTGCTTGCCCTATTCTGCTCTTAATCTGTGTTGTGCATCTTCCATCTGATGTTATAAATGCCCCTAAGATTTAAAATTATTCACTTGGTTAAGAATTTTCCCTATTTCCATTTCACATGTTGGTGTCACCTTTTTCTTTGATATCACCATTGTTACTGTTTTCTTGCTATTCAAGATGAGTTATTTTTTGGCACTCTCTGTTACTACAATGTCCATGCATTCAGGCTTGCAAAATAATGATGGCCCTATAAATCACAAATCTATAGTAGGATACGGCTTCGGTTCTTAGAAGTATAATAACTGTGAGATCTATGTGAATGCTCTCTCCAAGTTAGAAGAGTCTAGGCTAAGCAAAATAACAGTGCAGAACAGTTTGGAGTGCTGTCTTCAACTATAAATTGTGACTAAGTAAGTAAAATAACTGTTAGATTATGCTGTGATGTCGGTTCCTAAATCAATCAATCAATCAATCAATCAATAACTGTTAGATCTAAATGAAAGTTCTCCCCTAGAAGAGTTGTAACTAAATAAAATAACGGGTCAGATCAATCTGGAGTGTTATTTCCAGTTAAAAGAGTTGTAACTAAATAAAATAACAGGTCAGAGCAATCTGGAATGTTATTTCCAGTTAGAAGAGTTGTGACACAGTGAAATAACAGGACAGAACAGTCTGGTGTGTTATCTCCAGGTAGAAGAGTTGTAACTAACTTGTAAAACACTTGATAGTGCTGTATGGAGTTTTCTCTCCACTGTAGAAGAAAAATGGTAAATTGAAGGCAAGAAATGGTACAGTCATTTTTGTTCTTTTTCATTCCAATTAGTCACCTGACAACAGTAAAGCTAAGCTGATTTCTCGTATGGCCAGGATGGGAAAGCCAATGTTGCCACCTCATAGTGGAGGGGCAACCCAGCTGGAGGATAGTGATGATGACATGGTACAGTTGTCTTATTCATTGTCATTGTTAATTTTTTTCTAAATAATCACATCATGCAGCATGACTTTCTCTGCCTGTGTAGTTTAACAGGAGAATAAGGTGAAGGTTACACTGCCATGCTGTTAAGCATGGACGGTCATGGTTTGCCATCTCACACAATGACCAGTCTTGGATCAGGTCTATGTTCTTGTCCTGATTATGACATGTGGTCAAATCATCCAGGTATTACATCTCTGTGTCCTTCCTTGCTCTTTTTCCATAAACTTTGCCTGTTTTTACTAAGTTTTCAAGTTTTCTCATGTAGCATATATACATATATATATATATATATATATATATATATATATATATATATATATATATATATATATATATATATATATATATATATATATATATAGCACACCAGGCACATTCATAGATGCTTTGTCTCCTGCAGTAAAGGTGTGAATGCCGATCATTCCAGTAGCATGCTGGTTGTGAAAATGTTGTATTCTTCCTCTCTGTCCCTTCTTGCCAGGCCACACTTAAGTCAGAATTTACACATCCTTAAATATGTTGCTTCATCTGTCATTGTATTTTCAACTAGCATTCGTTGATATATATATATATTAACCTACTTATAACAAGTTGTACATTGTAGATATATAAATCATGTTTACATTTTCAAATGCATGCTCTGTTTCAATATTATCGTGAGAAATCTTGACCTCAATCAAGCAGAATCTGCGTAATACATTATATACACAGGATCCCCCTCAGATGGTTCATTCGGTTCCTGTGAAACCACCCTTGCCGGTTAAACCCAGATCCAAGTCAGGAATAGGCACAAGTAGTCATTTAGGACAAGTCATCTTCCAGGTGCCAAACACAGGTTTCCATCCTGGCTCAGCCATGGTTGACAGTTCCACAGATGTAGTGCA
The DNA here is from genome assembly GCA_014155875.1 of Cepaea nemoralis. Taxonomy (NCBI): domain Eukaryota; kingdom Metazoa; phylum Mollusca; class Gastropoda; order Stylommatophora; family Helicidae; genus Cepaea; species Cepaea nemoralis. Next base: position 30,393 of record JACEFZ010024368.1, on the reverse strand, counting down.
TCACCAGCCAGCCTTTCTACATAGTAAGATAATACATGTAATGTCACTGCTATTTCTTGTTCATGTTCCTTCTGTCTAGCATACTCTTGTTTTGACTGACTACATCCACTGAGGGAGCTGTGGTAGCATTGTGGCTATACATTCACTTGCTGGCTCGGTGGTCATGGGTTTTCTCTGCGTCGGGGTGATTCACATTTTAGAAATGTACCTGGGCTACCAGGTCAACGCAGCCTAAAATAGGCATCAGGAAATATCTTAGGATGGAAAGGCAGTCGGCGTGACACTGACCACATCATCCACGAGTGACGACTGACCTATACATACAAGTATGGTTCTGGACCCATACGCCCTGTGCACCCAGGTGTGTAAAAGGGTCGTTTACCTTTTTAACCTCCATTTATCACTAACCTGGCAAATGAATGTGAATAATGAGCAAAAATCCATCCATCTTGTGCCATGTCGATAAGCGTGGGCGGTCGTGATTCACCATTTCACTCGATCACCAGAGTCATGGATCGGCTCAATGTTCTTGTCTCAACCATACCACTTGGCCAAGCCATCCTAGTATTTACTTCTCTGTCTTCCCCTTATTCTCTTCCCCTCAATCTTGCCAGTTGTCACCAAGTTCTCCAATTTATTTCTTCTCATAACATGCCCAAACAATTTTGGCTGTCTACGTCTAATGTCTCAAATCAGTTTACGATTTTCATTTGTTTCTTGAAGGACTTGTTCATTGGTTTTTCTGTCTGTCCATGGTATTCTTTGCATTTGCCTCAGAAACCTCATTTCCACAGCCATCAGATGTTTTTCAGCTTGTTTGCTCATTGTCCATGCTTCACATCCATACAAAAGTACAGTTTCTATGTAGCACCTCAACACAGTAAAGATCTCAGCTCCCAAAAATGGAGCCTCACACCACAAAGATGAGATGGCTATGAAGGTGCAGCAGCAAGAATGATCAAGGTTCACAGTTGAGTAATATATCAAAGCTTAGAGATCTTGTAGCTTCAAGTACAGCAATTATATTGAGATGGTTTTGGTTAGGTTGACAGAATGGGAGAAAAATGGCAGCATGGGAGCAGTTTCTGCGAGATGAACAACTAGATGTAGAACAAGCAGAGGATACACTGGTAGGATAGTCCTGAGAAAGGGATCTCCATGGAGAAGTGGTCAGGCCACCTGCCTCATGCTCTGAATTTCATGGTTTTGCTTTCGGAGTCTCATTCAGTTCAGATATGCAATTTTTTCAGAGACCCCTGGGGGTTGTTGGTAGAACTAAGGAGTTTGTGCTCTGTGTGGTACTTTCAGTAGTCTGCTTTGCAGAATGAAACAGCCATATGGGATAAAACCTGGTGCAGGGAAGTTGGTCCTCTTGCCTTTGGACCTTTAAGTCTCCAGAAGACAATCCATGACCTCTTCACCCCATACTGGCTCCGCGGTGAAGGGGTTACAGACACAGTTCATAATCTCGCAAACCATGTTCAAAACACAGCTGCAGACGATTTGGCAGCAGACTGCCTTGCATTGGTTTTTTAAAACATAAAATGGCCGGGCCAAAACAACTTAAGAAATTCTTATTTAATTTTTTTTAATTTTTTAAAAATTTATATATATATATATATATATATATATATATATATATATATATATATATATATATATATATATAGTATATATATATATATATATCAGGTTGTGTGATGGTTTATTCCATGCTCATTCTTCATAGACTTAGATGGATAGGACACACTAGGAGGATGGATGATGGTAGAATGCCAAAGGACATCTTTTTTTGGTGAATTACAGATGGGTAGGAGATCTCAGGGTCGGCCTCTACTCTGATACAAAGATGTCTGTAAGTGGGACATGATTGATACAGGCATTGATAATGCACATTGGGAGCAGGTCGCGCTGAACGTGTTGCATGTAGGGCAAACATCAGAAATGGAATAAAGACAAAGGAGAAAATGATTGCAAATAAGTCACACACCAAGCGTACGAGACATAAGATGGTGCATGATGGTAGAAATGACCATGTGTTCACATGCATCCACTGTGGACAAACATTTGCAGCGCGAATTGGCCTTATCAGTCACATTAGCTACCGCCATGGGTTGTAGTTATTATGCCTTTTTGAAGCACAATGTAACAAACTATCGACTGTCAAGACGGGCGAGGGTGCCAATATATATATATATATATATATATATATATATATATATATTATATATATATATATATAAATATATATATATATATATATATATATATATATATTATATATATAATTACACTGGTTTGACCGACTTCTAGTGTTGAAATAATTTCTAGCCACAATCCTGAATCGTGTGCGTGAATATGTGTGCATGCATGTGCAGAGAGAGAGAGAAAGAGAGAGAGAGAGAGAGAGAGAGAGAGAGAGAGAGAGAGAGAGAGAGAGAGAGAGAGAGAGAGAGAGAGAGAGAGAGAGGGAGGGAGGGAGAAAGAGAGAGGGAGAGAGAGAATATATATAAATGTATATTAACCTACTTATAACAAGTTGCCCATTGTAGATATATATAAATCATGTTTACATTTTCAAATGCATGTTCTGTTTCAATATTATCGTGAGAAATCTTGACCTCAGTCAAGCAGAATCTGCATAATACATTATATACACAGGATCCCCCTCAGATGGTTCATTCGGTTCCTGTGAAACCACCCTTGCCGGTTAAACCCAGATCCAAATCAGGAATAGGCACAAGTAGTCATTTAGGACAAGTCATCTTCCAGGTGCCAAACACAGGTTTCCATTCTGGCTCAGCCATGGTTGACAGCCAGCCTCTGGTTGTCAGCTCCACAGATGTAGTACATCACCAGCCAGCCTTTCTTCATAGTAAGATAATACATGTAATGTTACTGCTATTTCTTGTTCATGTTCCTTCTGTCTAGCATACTCTTGTTTTGACTGACTACATCCACTGAGGGAGCTGTGGTAGCGTTGTGGCTATACATTGACTTGCTGGCTTGGTGGTCATGGGTTTGCTCTGCGTCGGGGTGATTCACATTTTAGAAATTTACCTGGGCTACCAGGTAAATGCAGCCTAAAATAGGCATCAGGAAATATCTTAGGATGGAAAGGCAGTCGGCGTGACACTGACCACATCATCCACGAGTGGCGACTGACCTATAGTATGGTTCTGGACCCATATGCCCTGTGCACCCATGTGTGTAAAAGGGTCGTTTACCTTTTTTAACCTCTATTTATCACCAACCTGGCATATGAATGTGAATAATAAGCAAAGATCCATCCATCATGTGCCATGCCGATAAGCGTGGCCTGTCATGATTCACCATTTCACTCGATCACCAGAGTCGTGGATCGGCTCAGTGCTCTTGTCTCAACCATACCACTTGGCCAAGCCATCCAAGTATTTACTTCTCTGTTTTCTCTTTGTTCTCTTCCCCTCAATCTTGCCAGTTGTCACCAAGTTCTCCAATTTATTTCTTCTCATAACATGCCCAAAAAGTTTTGGCTGTCTATGTCTAATGTCTCAAATCAGTTTGCAATTTTCATTTGTTGCTTGTAGGACTTGATCATTGGTTTTTCAATCTGTCCATGGTATTCTTTGCATTTTCCTCTGAAACCTCATTTCCACAGCCATCAGATGTTTTTCAGCTTGTTTGCTTATTGTCCATGCTTCACGTCCATGAAAAAGTACAGGTTCTATGTAGCACCTCAACACAGTAAAGATCACAGCTCCCAAAAATAGAGCCTCACGCCACAAAGATGAGATGGCTATGAAGGTGCAGCAGCAAGAATGTTCAAGGTTCACAGTTGAGTAATATATCAAAGCTTAGAGATCTTGTAGCCTCAAGTAGAGCAATTATATTGAGATGGTTTTGGTTAGGCTGACAGAATGGGAGAAAAATGGCAGCATGGGAGCAGTTTCTGCGAGATGAACGACTAAATATAAAACAAGCAGAGGATACACTGGTAGGATAGTCCTGAGAAAGGGATCTCCATGGAGAAGTGGTCAGGCCACCTGCCTCATGCTCTGAAGTTCATGGTTTTGCTTTCGGAGTCCTTCATTCAGTTCACGTATGCAATTTTTTCAGAGACCCCTGGGGGTTGTTGGTAGAACTAAGGAGTTTGTGCTCTGTGTGGTCCTTTCAGTAGTCTCCTTTGCAGAATGAGACAGCCACATAGGATAAAACCTGGTGCAGGGAAGTTGGTCCTCTTGCCTTTGGACCTTTAAATCTCCAGAAGACAATCCATGACCTCTTCACCCCATACTTGCTCCATGGCGAAGGGGTTACAGCCACAGTTCATAAACTCGCAAACCACGTTCAAAACACAGCTGCAGGCGATTTGGCAGCAGACCGCCTTGCAATGGTTTTTTAAAACATAAAATGGTATGAATGCTGGTCATTCAGAAAGCAACGGCAAACTACTGAATGTAAACCTGCCAAGAGATCACAAATAGCCAAAAAAACTCTGGGGTTGACTGCGACGTCCTGTAAAGGATATGCAACTAACTTGTAACTACATCTCATTGTAGTCAAGCAGTGACATATTGGGAAGCTATAGGCTACAGAAGTGTTGTGATCAATTTAACTGATGAAGTGTCATGGGATAATTAATCATCTTAAGCAAATTCCCATATCTTCCACTGGTTTATATATCAACAAAATGTTATTGCGTTATAATACAAGATTTCTGCTACCATGTTAACAACTTGTAAGTCATAACTGTGACCCACCCTTACTTCACATATTCCACCATCCATTTTTGTTTAGTCCAAACCTACTTTTTTGTTTGGCACTGAATCTGTTAATGGTGTCAGTATTCTTGTGAATGGCTTTATGAGTATTGGTAGTATTGTAGTGGACTTTTTGATACTCATGAATTATTTCCTGTTAGATCTTCCTGGTTCCCATCAAGTTGCTGTCTACCAGAGTCCAAACACTTTCCTACAGCAACAACAACAGCAGCAGCAACAACAGCAGCAGCAGCAACAAACAGCCTTGTTACAACATCAGCATCAACAGCAGCAGGCAGTCATCTTACAGCAGCAGCAGCTACTTCAGCAACAGCAGCAGGTAAGTGGCAGGAGGTATAGCTGTTGAGGTAACAGTAAGAATCGAATTAAGTAAGTTTGAACCAAACAAACATGGATGGCGGAAAATGGGAAGTAGAGGTGTGCTACAGTTATGACCTAAAAGTTGTTAATATGGTACCAGACATGTTGTATTATATATCAAATTAAAGGCTGTTGCTTAGGGAAAACTACCGTATTGATATTTTAATCGAGACAACATTTCACAATGGCAACACTTTGGTGATATATAAGCCCTTGGCAGATTCGGGAAGTCGCTAAAGGCGATTAATCATCCCATAGCACTTAACCCTTTTAGGACGGAACAAAATTAAGCCAAATTTAGCTTTCCCTCTGAAGAAGACGGAGTCATTTTTTTGGAGTACAGAAATGATTGAAGTGACAATTTTGAAAATTCAAAAAAAAATATTAGAACCCTATATATGCATATAAAAGTGTATATTCTAAAAGAGGATATAATAAAGTTTATTTCTGTGTATAATTGAAGTTGTTTTGTTCATGTTTATGCAAATTTGATGACCTCATTTGCATTTTGTGAAAAATAAAATATTTCATACCTCTAAGTATGAATTGGTACTAAATATTAAGCAAAAATGGTACTCATCTAAAATTTCCTCATTGAATACCTACACCACTTTAGAATGATTTTAAACACTTATGGTTAAAAAAAACAACAACCATGAAGTCCCTTTTGACATTTGTAATAGGTGGGCTATCATCTAGTGGCATGTGTTTTGGTCCGGACATCCATGAATGGATGTAGATAAACACGATCCTCTTTATTCCCAAATACACTTTAAAACCACGGGGACACGAGGTTAAAATCTGCATGGACTCTTTCTGTATCACTACAGTCCTGAACTGTCAAAATCGCTACTATGAGAGCTAATCAATGCTAGCACGTCTTTGTGTTCAAAGCTGGCCATTTAAAACATTGAAAATCAACAAAAAACTGGGTTACCGGGCAAAAAAAATCACAAAATAATATCCACTTGTTTGAATCATGCACACCAAACAGCCATTTTACTTGCACGGCCATTTGCAAGTAAAATGGCTGAGGATTGCAAGGAAGCATTTGATTGGTCTGTACTGTTTGTTGTTTGTTTAGTCGTTGGATCAACATCATGGCACACAGTTTAACCCATAAGTGCTCCGTTTTCCTCCTAACTCAAACCTGAGTCTGGAGAAACTCAGCTCAATGCACAAACTCCGTTGCATCGGCGAGTATCCTGAAATACTTTGGGTAGATTTTTAACTCGAATATTTTGCCCCGGCAGCGCCGTTAGGCTACTCTTTTTTCGATTTCCAACTGCCATGTTATTTATGAAGTTTGGACTACGCTGGTGTTTAAAGCATGCAAACACATAACAAAATGTGTGGTTCACTATTGTTCCAAATCTCCACATTTCTTTTATGTTGTTCTCCAGGACCTCAGTCAGTCACAGTTAGTCATGTTTTAGTGGTGACAATAATGATGTTATTTACCATGTCCATGTATGTCCACAGTTAATAGATCACAGTCTGTCTGCAACAACGGCTGTTCTGCCTGGTCGTGCTCCTGCTACATTTGGAGGTGAGTGCTGGCTAGGTGCTTCAGTTTAAAATAAACTTGTATGACATTTAGATGTTTAGAATTCGGGTTTTATATACAAAGAAACTTTCATAAAATCATTTCATTTACTACAGTTTTTCTTTATATCTACATTGCATATTTAAGGGTTGATGGTTTAACTGTGCTCATTTATATATTCAAGACACTTTTTTGGCCTCAGGGGCTCCCCAATCTTTCTTCATTGATGGGTTAAAATCCTTGCAAACCCAAAAATTAATAATCGGCCAGTTCTAAGTTCAATGATGAAAGAGTACCCTCTAAGAGTCATTAATCTTTCGTTTTGTTCTTCAAATAATTATTGGATGTGTACGGTTTGTGATATCGGATGATATAGATTTGATATAAGCCACATTGCCTCATTATGAAGAATGGGTGTCAGTATAGTTAATTCTTGCTGTTATCTTTTAACCCTTTACAGGGCAGACGCTTGTCCGTTTTGTAGCCCTGAACGGGCAAGATTTTTTCAGGTTCTGTAAAAATTTCGGGTCGCGTTAGTAAAAACATCACAAATACGGTGTTAGTCAACCGATTTTAGTTAAATAAACAACACAATGAAGGGAAAAGCATGCAGAATATGTTACTCACGTGATTGTTGCCGGTAATCCATATATGAACACAAATATTTACGAAATACGGCATGTTGTTTGTGATTTTCCGTCATCTATACGGCAATTTACAAACACATTTTCAGAATCATAATCACGTTCTTTAAAGTCCGACTCACGACTGCTAATGCAAAGTAACGCTTTGCACTGATATCTGCTCCGATTAATAATCAACTTCGTGAAAGTAGCGTTCGGAAGTGTCGGAAAGCCGAGAGATCGCGTTTTTACAATGCATAATAGTATCGGCCGGAATCAGACGTTACGCTCGTATTTAGAGATCGGCCGGTAACGGACGCTATGCCTTGTAAAGGGTTAATAGAGACAGCGCAAATAAAAAATTACAGAAGCACATTGCCTGTTTCTTACTGATGTCTGTGACAAGTTCTTGTTGTGTCATGTCAACTTTCAGAACATCTTCATTACTCAGTTTGGTTGTGCATTTTGACAGTGTGCAACAAAGCCCAAAATTGTATATTATCACTATTTTTGTAGACCTCTCTTGTGTTTCCCTTTATTCAACTGTACATCCACATGTAATAAAAGTAGACTTGTTCCTTCAGTGAAGTACCGTCATCATTTGGAGGTGGCTGGTTGGAATCTTCTTGGTGTATCTGAAGTATTTAAATGTTATATTTTTACTGTGTCCTTTAATCTGTATTTCTTTTTTTCTCTTTGCTTCTATAAGTGCCAGTTAATATTTGAGAATTTATCTCACACATTTCTTTTTATCAGCGTGCCTTGGTAGTGCTTGCTTGGTCAACCTGGTGATCATGTGTTCAAATCCCTTACAAAGTTAGAATTAGTTTAAAACGTGACCTGGACTCCCAGAAAAACCCAGCCTAAAATTGGTACCTAAGGGGTTAGTGCATTTGCCTGAAAAGACAATGGTTTGGGTTCAATTCCCAGCAGAGACAGGATTATTTTTCCCAACTAGTACAGATGTGGATTTAATCAGAGTTGGTACCAGACAATTTTTAGTATTTTCTAGAAATAATCTGGGAAAGAAAGGTAATGAGAAAGTAAACTGGCCACTCCACCTCATATGTCCTGCCCTAGAATATCTTCTTCTTCTTCTTTTTCTTCTTCTACGTTCATCCAGAGAGGTTTATTTGGACGTAATTACGTTGTGCATGTTTACAGCAGAGATGCGGTACTTGCTATGTTAGGCTGACACATCCGACTTCTGCAGGCATTTGCTGACCAGGTTAACCTTTCCGGGTGTTTCGAAGGACATTCGATCTCACTGTTGTGGTGTCACCTACATCCCAGCTGGTCAAGTTAGGACTGCCGAAGAAATCCTGGTCAGCCCTCAAGGAAAGGCAGGGGCAGACCATGGGCATTCTCCACCATCCAAGGAGACTTCCATAATTGCAGAGCCGACACATAGCACTCTGCTGGTACAGGGCTCACCCAAGGAATCATCACATCCTGCACATGGCTGCTTAGCCTCACTTCCGTATATTGGTACCCTAGAATATGAGAAGACATAACATTTTCCACCACAGTAACAGTATATAAGATTATATGTATTCAAAGTCTGTTTTGACCCTTGAAACAGTGCCAACACCTGTGCCTCCGTTGCCACAACCACCTGCATCATCAGCAGCAGACTCTTTGGCCCCTGTGCTGCTGACTGAAACCAGACAGCAGTATACAGACATGAACCTGGGCTTCTCCAGACTCTCAGACAAAGTGGACCACATTCTGGAAAAAGTAAGCTAATTTTGTTTAGTTAGTGAGAGTTAAGGAAAGGGAACAGGTGTTAACTTTATTCACGTAGAACTTTTTTGTTTTTGAAGGAAACTCTTATTTTCTAGGAACCATGTAAATTTTGAAGGGGGGATGGGTTTTAAAAAAAACAAAACATTTGGTAACACCCCCCACAACACTTTTTGTCCCCCGAAACACCACCGCCACCACCCACCCACCCCAATGTTTGGACCCTTTTTATGTTTTAAGCCTTTAAATATGTTTTATTTTAATTTTATTTTTGAACATTTCTATTTTTGTTTTTGCACTGTCAGTATTTAGTTTTTTTCTCTTATGATGATAAAGCCAACATGTTTTCATTTCTGAGCCCATTTCCAGTTTGCTGGTTTCTTTAAATATTGATTTTTCTGTGATTTAAAGTACCTGTAATATTAGTGTTTTAAAAAAAAAAATGTCACTGATATCATAACGCTGTATTGTCGATTGCCACAAATAAATGGATAGCTATTTAATTGACGAGGAACGCCTCGTTACTGAATTCATTTTCGTTACTATTGAGTATGGTTCCTGTTACTCTGCTACGTTATTTTGGGCTGGACAGCGAGCGGAATATTCAATAGAAACGTTACAGCTCCCATTTTATGAGACCAGACCAAGTCCAGTTCTGCACGCAGTCATAGAAAAATATCTGAACTTATCTAGGTAATGAACCTAGGTCTGTCTGCTAGTTATGCCAGTACACTAACCACTAGGGCTACCACAGGTTTGGATGATTATTACGATAGTTACTTATAATTGTAGAGGAGCAGGTGGCTGAGCAAGTGGGATGTCTGTTGCTCAATAAAAAAACATGAGTTCGAATCCATGGTAATGAAGGAAGATTATTCTGTCAGAAACTAAATAATAAATATTAGCTTGTAAACAGGCAGCTGGCACCGTACTTAAGGGGTTACGAATGCAATTCACATTTCCACATATCACATTCAAAACACAGCAGTGTGGCAGCAGACCACCTTGCACAGGTTTCATACAATGGCCTGAGTGCCAGTCGTTCAGAAAACAATGGCAAACTACTGAATGTAAACTTGTCAAGAAATCACAAACAGCCAACAAATGCTGAGGTTGACTAGACGTCCTGTAAAGGATGTGCAACTTGCTAACACTGAGGCAACTGCTCTGAAGTAGGCGACCTGAATCCTCAGACATTCCCAAATCCTCCCGGCAATCCTGGCAATGTTAGAAATGTATATTTATTTTGTTTTTAACTGGTTTAAAACTGTACATTTATAGCTTTTATCACAAAACCTTCATTTATTCCCACTAACCAGATGGAGCAGCAGAGTGCTGTTGGACTTGTGGCACATGCTAAAGGGCTGATCAGCCCCTATGGTGGATCTATGCCACTTCCTGCCCTGGAGGCAACTACATTGATGCAGAATGTCACCAGGATTGTACAGGTAGTAGGCCCTGCAGTTTGGGACAAAATGTTTACAACTTTCCAGTATTATTTGTTTTGTAGTTCCTAAGCTTTCTTCTCTAGGCTTGCACTTTTGCAATAAAAATGTGTTCTGGTCAAATGCAATTGTTTCTTCGTTCTTTCTGTCCTTGTTTTGCCTTTCAGCCAGAGCTTCTGACGTTTAGGCACAAAGTAGCATATGATTAGGATTCATTCTCAGAAGATTTTCATGACACTTTACTTGTTGTCTGTCCATAAATTCTGTGTTGCGAGTGGTACGTATCATGTTTCTTTTGTTAGCATTTCATATTTGTCTCTTCTGTTGAAGCTGGTAACCAATATCTGTGGCTTAGGGGATAGTTAAACGCAGTTTAATAATTTATGATGTACCAAGCCAACGGTTTGAAATCAGTCGTCAATTTACAAACAGATTGCTTTGCGTTTATTTTGATGGTATGAGGCCTCAGCCATTCAGAAAGCAGTGGAAAACTACTGAACTAAAATTGCCAAAATAAAAATAAACAGACAGCTAATAAATGCTGTGGTTGATTGCAGCATCCTGTAAAGGACATGCAACTAACTAACTTTGAAGCTGGCAGTTTTCTTCACTTGGCTGTTTAATGGTTTGTTTCTTGATTTAACTGTTTATGGTCCAACTGTTTCATGGCTCCCCTGTTTCTGGATTTATCTGCTTACTGATCTGTTTCTATATCTAGCCATTTCTTGTTTTCCTCTGTTTCATGTTCCAATTTTTAATTATTCAGCAGATTTGTGACATATTGTGTAACATGTACATCTAACGAGTTGCATGTTAGCTGTTGAAAATACGTTTTTCTGTGACTAACCGGCTCTGTGGGGATGGGGTTACGGATGCAATTCATAATCCCTCATACCGCATTCAAAACACTGCTGTGGGCAATTTGGCAGCAGACAGCCTTCTGATGGTATTTTCATACAATGGTATGAGTTGCTGGTCGTTAAGAAAGCATTGGCAAACTACTGAACATTTGCGGGATTTGTGAATTACGTCCATAACCACTTCATCACTGAGCCTACCAAATATAGGAGAGATTTTATTTTACAAATCCCACTCTCTATTTTCCTCTCTCTCTCTCTCTCTCTCTCTCTCTCTCTCTCTCTCTCTCTCTCTCTCTCTCTCTCTCTCTCTCTCTCTCTCTTCTCTCTCTCTCTCTCCTCTCTCTCTCCCCTCCTCACTCCCTCATGCCCTCTCCCCCTCCCCCCCCCCTCTCTCTCTCTCTCTCTCTCTCTCTCTCTCTCTCTCGAGATTCAAATGTGAATGTAAGTGGCTCATTATTCTGATGCATTTTATCAGAATACTATTGACTTCTAATTTTTTAAACTCCTAAGCACATTAGTGACTTAACTATGTATATATTTGTCAGTGGCTCTACTGATCTTAGTCGCTGAACATTAATTTACAAATCTTGTAGCAAGAGCTTCTGTGGTTATGTGACGTGTTAGCTAACATCACATTTTGTAGGCCACAGTGCACAGAATAGGGGCCAATCTTTTCCTCACATAGTGAATGTCGAGAGCTGGCATCAAACTCTTGTCCAACTGCGCTTATGCTAATGTCAGCTATAACATTGTAACCATTGCACCAACACACCCGCTAACATTACTTACATTGTTAGTTAATCACACAGATACTTCAATCCTAGACTTTTTCAGTCGAACAATCAGACATGTGTCCATCCATCTTGATGGTCCAGGCTTTTTCTTTGACACTTACTATTCTTCTCTCACAGTAAATGGTTAACTCAAGGGCATTTTTAGTTCATATTTACTGGTATCTTCTGTCATTCAACAAAAGCAGCTGACAGCCACCTCTAACCTAGGGCAGTTTCTATCTTTCTATCCCTTGTGTCTCCATGTTAATTTTTATCCACATTTTCTCTAATTTCCACCGTGTCACAGTTTATTATTGTTTATCTGCAGGAAAATGAGCGTCTGAAGCTGGAAATCTTAGAACAAAATAACAAAGTGCAAGAACAAAATAAGAGAGTTGCAGACATGCTTGAGAAAAATCAAAAGTAAGTGTCAGGCAGACTTGATACATTAATTCCTAAACTAGTTAATTTAATTATATGAAAAAGACATTTTGATGAAATATGAGTTTTTTTGTTTAAAAAATATTTCATATATCCTTTTAGAATATATGAGTATAAATCATGGATAATTAGGAAACTGCTGTTTTATGTATAAAATTGTAAAATATATGGAAATAAATCATGGAAAGTTAACACTAAGTTGGTGTTAATAGAACCTAATTTAACTGATTAAGTGCCATGGGATGATTAATTGTCTTGCCTTAAGTGACTTCCTATATCTGTCATGGGCTTATATACAGTAGTTTTCCCTAAGCAACCCACTTGTAATTGGATGTATTATACAACGTGCCTCCTACCATATTAACAACGTTTAAATCATAACCATGACACGCCCCTATTTCTCACGTCGCACCATCCATTTTTGGTTGGTCCAACCCTATTTTTGTATCTTTTAACAAATAGATATGAATCATGATCATTTTCAGTGTTACACAGAGCCTATAAATTATATGGATGTCAGTCATGGAAAATTGGTCAGCACAAAGTAAAATTCAGTAGAAATTATGGCAGTACATTATGAACAGTTTGTATGTTAAATACATTATAATAGAGCATATGGGATGCTCAGATGATCAGGATGGTGGTATATACATTCACTCACGCTCAGCTGGCGGCCTCTACAATGCTCAGAGATTGAATGCCAAGACCAACATTAGGAGGATACTGATCAGAGAGTTGCTTTTTGCTGATGATGCTGCAATTATGACCCAGTCTGAAGAAGAATTATGTCTACTATCTGCATTCTCCAATGCTTGTTCTGAATTTGGTATTACAATTAGCAAAAAGAAGAAATGGATTGTGTCACAAGGCGCACATGGGGTACCATCAATCTTTATTGATGACACGGAACTGGAGATAGTAGACCATTTTACATATCAAGGATCAGAGGTAAATAGCAAATTATCCCTAGATCAGGAAATCATCATCAAGATTGGTAAGGCAGCAACAACAATGAACAGGTTAAGAAAAAGAGTCTGGGAGAACAGGAGGCTTACTGCCAAAACAAAAGTCCTTGTCTATCAAGCCTGTGTCCTTAGTACTCTTCTTTATGGCAATGAAGCCTGGTCAACTTACTCACACCAAGCAAAACATTTACACAGCTTTCATATGCGGTGTCTGTGAAGAATACTTGGTATTAAGTAGCAAGACAAAATCACAAATACTGAAGTATTGGAAAGATCAGGTTGTGTGACGGTTTGTTCCATGATCAGTCTTCATAGACTTAGATGGCTAGGACACATTAGGAGGATGGATGATCGTGGAATACCAAAGGTAATCTTTCTTGGTGAATTACAGAAGGATAAGAGATCTCGGGGTCTGCCTCTACTACGATACAAAGATATATGTAAGCGGGACATGATTGATACAGGGATTGATATTGCACATTGGGAGCAAGCCGCCGCCGGACGTGTTGCATGGAGGGCAAAGATTAGCAATGGAATAAACACAAAGTAGAAAGTGATTGCAGGTAGGTCACACACTGAGCCTGTGCGATGTAAGATGGTGCGTGATGGTGGAATTGACCATGCATTGACATGCATCCATCGTGGACAAACATTTACAACGCAAATTGGTCTGATCAGTCACATTCGCTACCGCCATGGTTTGTAGTTATTATACTTTTTGAAGCACAAATCAATACGGCAAGGTACCAAAATGGGCTTGAATTGTATACAGTTGACATTACTATATATAACCTAATAAAATACATGGATATCAGTCATAAATAGTTTAAAGATTATATATAGCCTATTAAAATGCGAATCATAGACAATTGGTAAACATTTCATGATAAATGATGCCTTATTTCTGGTTATTAGCATAACACATTGTGAACCTGACTGCTGTTATTTTATTCCATTCTGTTATTACTTTGCATTCTTCTTCACTATAGACAGATTTTATTTTGACCTTGTTTCGGCTACGTCTCTAACTCTTTAAATTTCAAATAATTATTATTTAACACCTTGTCCTTGTGAACAAGACAGTCTGTCTTTTTTATCTGCTGTCTGGAACAGAAATAGTTAAGACAGTAAAACAAGTATTAATGCTCACATTGTTGTTTAGGTACGTTGAACAGAGTCATAGTCTGCTTGAGCAAAGAAATGAAGGGTTCAAATCAAGTGCCTCCCAGACTCAAGCAAGAGTTCATGCTCTTGAGCAAGAAAAGGTAACTCTAAAGTTATAAATTTAGTGTTGGGATTACTTCTCTTTTAGCATTTATTGTCTCTGTGTGTAACTTTCCCTTGAAATTTAAGTGATTAATTGCCATGGGATGAAAAATTGTCATATCCAAACTTCCCATAACTGCCATGGACTTATAAAAAATCAAACTATAGTTAAAATATCAATACAGTAATTTTCCCTTGTATATATAATATACCATGACCGCTACCATATTAACAACTTTTAAGTCACAACTGTGACTAGTTATTTGTTTTCTCTATATTTGTAGCTTGTATCTATGTATTTAAGATTTCCTTTGTCTGTGCTTTGGCAATTTTGTTTGTGTACAGGTAATTTTTGTCTGTGGACTTTCACATTTTCTTGATTAACTTGAGTTGCCTGTTATAACTTATTAATAATAAAGTCATGGTATCTTAAATGGATAGCACCCTTCACAAATTCTAAAGTTATTATGTTTAATCTCAGTTCTGGAAATATAACTGGTGCAATTTAAAAAAAAATGAACCTTATAGTTTATATCATTAAAGACCCAAAGAATGTGACAAGATGTTGATACTCCATTTCCTTGTCACCTTGTAAAAAAAAAGCCTTCAAAGATGAAACAGGTCACACACTGGATGAAAGATTATATGAATATAAAGCTTCCAGAAGGAATAAAAGAATAGACAAAATAGATGTGCTCAGTCATTGCATCTCATGTCCCACTTCATGTCAAACAGTTTGAGATACACAAAACAGTGTGTAAAATGACAAACAGAGTATCATTCGACATTCAGAGGTTAGAACAGCTCAACTTGACTCTAAAAAGTGTTGCCATGGTAGACTCCTGCACTAACATATAATGATTGTCAATAGGTATGACATCGCTGGAAGATTTCAAATTGAAAACTAATGATTGGTTGATGTGCATTATGCTCTGATCACCCCCGCCCCCAATATATTTTATGTTTCTTATCAGAGCCTGAAGAGAAAAATTCTTGAAATATCACTGTAATTGCTGTTTTTATTGTAAATGCATAGGTCAGCATTGTTTGTACAAATATATTTGTCACTTGTAACATATTTTATAGTAACATTTGTGTATGTGGTTAACAATAGATTCAGCTGGCCACAGAGCTGAGTACAGCCACAGCCCAGATGAGCACACTGCAGCTCGAGCTGAGAGAACTACGAAAGCGTGAGGGTGAGCTGAAGCAGCAGCTACAGACATCCAGTCTTTAAGTGTTTCCACGGAGAGAGGAGTTAGGACAAACTTCGACTGCTACGAGACGGTAAGAATTGTGAGGAGGTCTAGATGTTGTGGAAGAATATAAGGTGTACAAGAGAAGAGCTAAAACCAGACAGGATGTAGAGGTTACTGTTTTATTTAAATTCAGGGAAGTTAAAAAAAATATATTAAGAAACCATAAACAGAAAATCATTGAAATAAGGAAAATGGTTATGGTATACTGTAAATTATTGCAATAGCAGCTTTGATGTGCATTACTGATGTTGACATTAGCTAAGACAGATTTAGACACAAAGCACAGACAGTTGTCAAATATCCCAGTTTTACAAATCAAATGTGTAATTATGAAAACATTTATTAATTTTTAAAACAGAACTGAAATAATTGCACACTGGGTAAACACTTATCAAGTAGATACATACAGGGTAGGGATGGAATGACAACGGTAGACAAAAACAGCTTCCACTAAGTCACCATCACATTGGGCAGATACTGTAGAAATTGATGAATTGCACTGGCAGAAGTAGAGAATAGGAGACTGCCCTACTACTATTCATGTCCACAGGTGGCTGATGGTGGAATGGCCTCTAGATGTGGAGATTAGCCATCAACATGTTGAATAACTGGCCATGGATCAACACAGATAATGGTCATTAGAGGAGACGAGTTAGTTGCTGGGACAGCAATCTCTATAAAATACCTCAGAACTCTGTAACATGTCCATTGGTGGGTAAAAGGCGCCATATATAACCTCTTTCCCTTACCTTAAGTTGACCTTCAATTATTATTATTATTGTAGTTTATTTTTACTTATCTAATATCTTGGTCCGGCAAATCAGGACAGTGTGTCTCTCTTTATTCTGGCTGTATTTTACCAGTACATATGACATTCCTTTCCATTTAAGGGTAGGAATGGAACAATGAAATTAGAAGTATTTTATCCTTATTCATGTTTAGTAACACTACACTACCATGTCTAATGCTGACATAACAGCTATCCCATTGCTGCAAACTGTCAAGAGAGGCTGATACAGTTATGATACTGATGAAGAGTAAGTGGGAAGATAGCATCATTCATCTGTTGGGCGGGGAAGAGGAAATGATGATTTTTTATTGTTGTTATTTTTACAGCTGTAAGATAACATTTTAATAAATTTTTTTGCACAGAAAATGACCAGAAGATTAATCATTTGAATGCCACAATACGTGATGAAAAGCAAATTAGAAAATCTTTGGAAGCGAAACTGGCAACTCATCATGATGAATTGGCAGAAATCAGATCTGCCAAAAGTTTGCTGGAGAAAGTGAGTATTGAAATTCTCTCTCTCTCTCTCTCTCTCTCTCGCTCGCTCGCATGCACGCACACACGCACACACGCACGCACGCACGCACGCACGCACGCACGCACGCAGGCAGCCAGCCAGGCAGGCAGGCAGGCAGGCAGGCAGGCAGACAGACAGACAGACAGACAGGTGGGAAGCGTGGACAATGAGCAGACTGCTGAAAAACATCTGATGGCTGTGGAAATGTGGTTTCTGAGGAAAATACAAAGAATATCATGGACAGACAGAAAAACAAATGAACAAGTCTTACAAGAAACACATGAAAATCGTAAACTGATTAGAGACATTAGACTTAGACAGTCAAAATATTTTGGGCATGTTATGAAAAGAATTGAATTGGAGAACTCGGTGACAACTGGCAAGATCGAAGGGAAGAGACCATGGGGAAGACTGAGAAGTAAATATCTGGATGGCTTGGCCACATGGCATGGTCAGTACAGGAACAGGGAACTGATCCATGACTCTGGTAATCGAGTGAGATGGCGAAACATGACCGCCCATGCTTATCGGCAAGGCACATGATGGATGGATTGGTAAGATTAGACACGGTCAGTCCACTTTCTTTGGGTACGTTATGAGAAGAAATAAACTAGAGAACTTGGTGATAACTGGCAAGATTGAGGGGAAAATAACAAGGGGAAGGCAGAGCAGTAAATATATGGATGGCTTGGCCACAATGCATGGTCAGGACAAGAACACAGAGCTGATCCACGACTCTGTTAATCGTGTAAGGATGGTGAAACATGACTTAAGTCGCTTAAAAGTTGACAGTGTCGACTTCATTGCACCGGGATTTTTATCCCATATGGCTCGGTCTCTTTCCGCAGCGTGGAAAGTGTCTCACAAAGTACGAACTCCGTAGCTCTAGCCATGACCCATAGGAGTCTCCGAAAAATTTCACTCGAGAACCGCAGGATGCGGCCCAGAATCGAACCCACAACCTTCGGAGCCTGAGTCAAACGGCTTGACCACTTCACCACGGAGACTCCCAGGTGAAACATGACTGCCCACACTTATCAGCATGGCACATGATGATGATGATGTATATCATCATAGGAGTGGTAGTAGCACAGTGGCTAGCCAGCTTACCTGCTGGCCTGGTGTTCAAGTGTTTGAATACCCATTGAGGGTAATTTGTAAACTTAACCTGGGCGTCCAAGCTAACTCAGCCTAAAATGGCTACCATGACATGTCTTAAGAAGTTAAGACAGCTGGTGTAATATCATGACATGTTTGAAGGTCCTCTAGGTACATACTTCATGTATCATCATAACTGTCATCACACAGTGCACACACACACAGAGGCACAGAGACAGACAGAGAGAGAGAGAGAGAGAGAGAGAGAGAGAGAGAGAGAGAGAGAGAGAGAGAGAGAGAGAGAGAGAGAGAGAGAGAGAGAATAATAATAATATAATGGCGATTGATTTCAATGTTGTGTTTTGTCATTGCAGAGTTTAAATGAGAGGCAAAGAAAAGCAGCAGAAGATAGACAGAAAATGGAAAAGGATTTGGAGGAAACTAAACAAAAGTTCGAGGTAAGTAATGTCTTGTTACGTCATTGTGGCAGTTATGAAGTTTTTCAATGAGAGCTAACTCACAGTTGATGATGAGGATGTCAGTAATATTTCACTCATCATCAATCAATCAGGTGCCATTTCCATAATGAAGGATGGCTGCAGTGGATCTCCAACACTGTTTCTCGCATTGATTGTACATTCTGTCAGACTGATGTTTGTCCACCTCTTGATGTTATCTTCCCACTTGTATCGTTGTCTACTCTTGCTTGCTTGCCTTAAATCTTATCCCCCATTATGGCTTTATAAAAGTGGTATGTCTTTTAATGTTCACTCATCATCATGTGGCAGATTCTTTGTTTGTGGACTTGTACACCAAAATGATTCACGATCCTTTGCCAGTACTCCAGCATGCATTTTCTTGAGCATGACGTCTTCATTAATATTATTTCAAAGCATGATTATCTTGGGAAAATACAGCAGTGGTTTCCCCTTGCCTTCCGCCGATTTGTGTATGGTTGACTCCACCAGTCTTTGTCTAAAGAGACAGACCTTGCGTGGCAGCAGGGGGAGATGTTATATATGGCGCCTCTTACCCGCCGATGGCCACGTCACAGAGTGTTGAGGTATTTTATAGAGATAGCCGCCCCACTAACTAACTCACCTCCTCTCAGTGATTACCGCCTGTGTTGGTCCATGCCTGTTTATTCAACATATTCACAGCTAACCTCCAGACAAAATATCTAGAGGCCACTCCACCTCCGCCACCCAGTGGACGCACCTAGCAGTAGGACACGTTCCTACCCTAAATGTGCAATTAAAATACAGGACGTTATTTTGGGGTAAGTGCAGAAATTAAGATATCTAGGCACATGGACAACATCAGATGGACAATGCATCACTGAGATAAAGAGCATAATAGGGCAAGCAAAAACTGCATTCTATTCAATGAAGAACGTTTTGTGCAATAAGTCACTGTCCTTGAAAGTTAGGAAAAGAGTTCTTGCAAGTTACATAGAACCAGGTTTAACATATGGCTGCAAATCCGGGACAATCAGTAAACAGGTGAAAAAATCCCTGGAATCCGTGGAGATGTGGTTATATAGAAGAATGCTGAAAATTAATTGGACAGCCAAAAAGAGCAATCAGGACGTTTTAAAGGAAGCTGAGTCAAAGACAACTTATCACAAACATCAGAAAGAGGCAGTCATCTTTTTTGGCCACGCCATGAGAAGATAAAAACTGGAACATATTGTGACAACCGGAAAGATTTGTGGAACAAGAGATAGAGGAAGACACCGTAAGAAGATTCTTGACGTCGGAGATCATAATTTGTGGAGATGCATGATCGCCCACGCCAGCTGGCTAGGCACTGGATGATGATGATGATGATGAATATGGTGTCTTAATTGTCTTTTGTCCATCTGCAAGCTTGTCAACCACTGCCTCTTCTGCCAAAAACCATGCCTTCATTCACTGTTCTTTTCAGTTACAGTGACATCTAGTATGACCAAAATATTTAAGTTTCCAAGATATGATACTGTCTGTGAACCAGATTTATTTGAATATCAGATCTTTTAGAATGTCATTGTTTTGCTTCTACTTGACACACCGCAGCCTAAGAATTTTTCTGTAACATTTCAGTTCAAAAGCCCGGATATTCTCCTTTAGTGAATATGAAGTAGTCCACGCCCATGATAATGTCAATGTCTCATGTTTGGTTGATGATGATGTTTGTTCAGTGTGTTATATATGGCTGATAATGATGTCAGCTCAGTGTCTCATGTATGGTTGATAATGATGTCAGTTCAGTGTCTCATGTATGGTTGATAATTATGTCAATACCTCATGTATGGCTAATATTGATGTCAGTGCGTCATGTGTGGGTAATATTGATGCCAATGTCTCATGTATGGTTGATAATGATGTCAGTGTGTTATGTATGGTTGATAATAAATTCAGTGTCTCGTGTATGGTTGATAATGATGTCAATGTCTCATGTATGGCTAATATTGATGTCAATTTCTCATGTATGGTTGACAATAATGTCAGTGTCTCATGTATGGCCGATAATGATGTCAGTGTTTCATGTATGGTTGATGATGATGTCAGTGTCTCATGTGTGTTTGATAATGAAGTCAGTGTCTCACACATGGGTGATGATGTCAATTGTCTCATGTCAATGTCTCACTCTATTGATGTTGTTAATAATATGTCACCTCCCGGGAAGGTTAACCTGGCCAACAAATGCCCACAGAAGTCGGATGTGTCGTCCTAACGGCACAAGAACGCAGCTCTGCTGTAAACTGGTACAACGCAATCACGTCCCAAAAAACTCTCAGAATGAATGCAGCAGAAGAAGAAGAATATGTCACCAATGGCTGCTAATGTTGTTAGTGCATTGCCTCTCATAGTTGATACTTTTATAATATATTCATTAATATCTCACTCAGGTTGATAATCGTGTTGTCATTACTATCTAACAGAAAGCTACTGAAGAGTTACAAGGGAAGCTTCGGAGACAGAGTAGTTTGGTTGATACA
Source organism: Cepaea nemoralis (assembly GCA_014155875.1). Lineage (NCBI taxonomy): Eukaryota > Metazoa > Mollusca > Gastropoda > Stylommatophora > Helicidae > Cepaea > Cepaea nemoralis. The sequence continues at coordinate 8,964 of JACEFZ010024368.1, read as the reverse complement.
GAGATCCACAACAAGGTTAATGTTTTCTTACAAGACTTGAATCTTTTATCCAAAATTGTATTTTAATTCTCTCTCCTCTTTGTCCTATCTCTCTTCCTGTTCTTCTTTTCTCCTTCTTCTTCCGTCCAACCTTTAATCCTCTTCCCTTCATACTATCATTTCTGCTACTCTTTCTTCTTTCTTGTATTTTTCAATGCTGCCTCCTTTTTTTTCAGTCTCTTCAATTATTTTCTCTCTTGTATTTTTCTTTCCCTTTCTTCTTCTTTTTTTTTAATTTATTCACTTCTTACCTACCTTTTGACTGTGCTGTTTAATAATTGAAATGGCTAAGGAGTGGATGGCCAAGTGATTAGAAAAAAAAAATTAGTTAGTTACATAACCGTTACAGGACATCAAGTCAACCCCAGTATTATTTGGCTGTTTGTGATTTCTTAGAAAGTTTACGTTCAGTAGCTTGCCATGGCTTTCTGAATGACCGGGACTCATACCATTGTATGAAAACCAACACAAGGTGGTCTGCAGTGAATTAGAAAGCCCTCTCTAAAATCTTGAGACACTGATTCCCAAATCTGGTACGGCAAAAGTGTTTATTTGTTAGAAGCGAAAGAAAAAAACACCTGGCCAGCACCCCAGGCAGCAACAGCAAGGGAAGGTAGCCTTATACCTCAACCTTCAACACAGACACCAGTGGTGATGGGAGAAAGCCAAAACTGAGGGTGTGCTTTTGTTTATAATTTATGCACAGTTGATGAGATCCAAATAGCACAGTGGTTAGCACACAAAGCCGGCTCAGTGGCAAAGGGGTTACGAATGAAATTCGTAATCCTGCATTCGGCGTTTGAAACACAGCTTCGGGCTAATTGACAACAGACCGCTTTGCGTTGGTGGGAAACTACTGAACATAAACTTGCCTAGAAATCACAAATAGCAAAAATGTTGGGGTGGACTGCGATGTCCTGTAAAGGATATGCAACTAACTTTTGTTTAGCACACTTGCCTGCCAGCCCTGTGGTCATGGTTTTGAATTCATAATAAGACGGATTTGTAAACATGATTTGGGCTTCCAGGTCAACCTAGCCTAAAATGGCTACCACCAATTGTCTTGAAAAGTAATGGCGGCCGGCATGATATTAACCGTATTACCCCATGAGTGCCGATTTGTCTACAAAATGATGAGGCTAGCACTAAATACCCAATACTCCTCAAGTTGTGTAAAAAGAGTCCATTACTTGTACTCACACAATGGATAGTTTAGCACATGAACAATGGATAGTTTAGTACAAGGGGAAGTCAATAAGTAAGTCACAAATGGCTGTAGAAAAATAACTAAATACGATGACAACTTGAAACCAGTTTATTTTTATGCATACATTGTCCCTTTATTTCTCAACATAATGTCCACCAACATTGATTCACTTATCCCATCGTTTTATCAGTCCTCCCAAACCAGCAGCATAGAACTGCATGCTCTGTTTTCTAAACCACGTTTTCACTTCACATTCAACTTTGGCGTTGTTCGCAAAATGTCTCCCGCCAAGGTGGGTTTTCAGTGGACCAAAAAGATGGAAATCGCCAGGGGCTAAGTCAGGGCTGTAAGGTGGATGTTCCAGAACTTCCCACCTTATTGGTTAATTTCCTCCTGAGTTAATCGAGCCGTATGTGCTCTGGCATTGTCATGAAGAAGCAACACTCCTCTAGTCAGCAGTCCTGGAAATTTCAGTCGATCATGCATTATGCTGTATGCTGAACCATGTGAGCACCCTATTGCAGATTGTCAAGTTCTTTCTTCGGCTCGTTGTGTAGAACATGACATATTTCATATCAAATATTCAGTAGTTATAAAATAAGTGCGAACACTAGCGTCCTAGCGTTTGATCACCAAGTTTATTTGACATTGTGACATCACTCAGTCGCCCACTGTCTCATCATTCTCTCATTCTGTAATAGTTTGTAGTCTTAGGTGTCCTATGCTATCATCTCGAGTGACGCTGCCTTCTTCTAGTCTACAGTATGGTAAGTTCTACAAGAGTCAACTTAGTCCCTGTCTGGCCATCTTGGGGTGAACATACAATAGAAATTGACGGTTGATATTCATTGAGTCTGGGCTGCTGTCACAGCAGAAACCTTGTTCAATGTCCTAGCCTGCCGTATAACATATCGGCTGTCTTAGTTGCTATGCTAATCTTGATGGTTCGATGTTTCTCGAGCGCCTGGGTACGCTTTTTGACCTCACTCTAGCTGCCTCTCAGCCTGACAGCACTTTATTGCCATTGACGTAATTTCCGTTCCGTCACGTGATATTTTTGGGGCCCTAGTCGCTTCAGTGGTTTCCCTTTGCTGGACCTCTAGTTCTGTAGTTGATCATTGTCAATATACTACGTCTATTCTACCATGCCACACTTTCGTGGTGATTGTTATTCATCTACAACTTTAACTCTTTTGTGGTCTAGTCTTGTCTACTGCCAATTTGTACCGTGTGACTCTTTCGTTTCGATACATGGCACAGATGCTACAGAATCTATCGTTACTCTCCTGTCACCTCTAATCATTTAATCTAAGCATCTAATCGGATGCTTCTGTTGCAATTTCAACACGACGACCAGATCGGATTTTATTAACAATTTTAGAGCATCCTTGAGAAAATTTTTCTACCCAGCTGTGCACCGCTTTACGGGACAAACATTTGTCAGCATAAACAGGAAGCATTTCCTTATGAATGTCTTTTGCAGGCAGTCCTTTTGCCCACAAAAAACGCACAACAACACGTTGCTCTTTGGTTGTACACTCTGTAAGTACAGTCAGCATTTTGTTTATGCACTGCGCATGCGCATGAGACGCCTAACGCCACCTGACAAATGGGAATATAAAGTTTGATGTTGCTGTCACCTAATGACACCTGTAGAAAACACCAACTCCATATACCTGCCATCCCACAGAACTGTGTGACTTACTTATTGGCTCGCCCTTGTAATTGAACAATGGATAGTTTTGTAATTGTAAAATGGTTAGTTTAGTAATTCAAAATTGGATAGTTTAGTAACTGAACAGTGGATAGTTTAGTAATTGAACAGTGGATAGTTTAGTAATGAACAGTGGATAGTTTAGTAATTGAATAGTGGATAGTTTAGTAATTGAACAGTGGATAGTTTAATAATTGAGCAGTGGATAGTTTAGTAATTAAACAATGGATAGTTTAGTAATTGAACAATGAATAGTTTAGTAATTGAACAATGGATTGTTTAGTCATTGAACAATGTATAGTTTAGTCATTGAACAATGGATAGTTTAGTAATTGAAAACCATTGTTGATTTTCCAGGTTGCTAAGGCAGAAGAAGATGTGTCCAGAGACTGGCAGAAAAAGTGTGACAGGATGTTGGCCGCGGCTGCCCAGCAACACAAGAGACAGGTCTCTAATCTGAAGGATGAAAAAGAGGAGCTTGCTCGTAGAGTTTCTGAATTAGAAAAGAAGGTGATTTTCTTTACTTGCTGGCCAGAACATTTGGGTGTCTGACTTAGGGTTATAAATTCTCAGAAGCGAATATTTTTAGACAGTGTAGATTTGAAATTAGTATGTTTAAGCAAATAGGTGTCAAATCAGAAACATGTATAGAAATGGTTATCAGTGAGATAGATTTTAACAAATATATTTCAAATTACATAGATTTTGATTGATCAATTTGAAATACAATGTGAGTAAATAAATCTAAAGTTGATATATTTAAACCGAAAAATTTGAACTTAATAGGTTTTAATAAATGTGAGTTAGTGGATTTTAACAAATATTGAGGTTGACATATTTAAACAAATAGCTTAAAGCTAGATACATTTTGTCAATATCAAGTTAAGTTTGATAGATGTTAACAATTAGACTTGAATCCATATTTTAACCCAGTGGTTCTCAATCTTTTTTGGCCCATGCACCCCTTCACCATATGTTCAGAATGTCGGCCCCTCCCCCCCCCCACCCCTTTCCATATTTCCTCCCTATAAATCTCCCCCCCTCCAGTCCCTACACAGTGTACAAAAATATGGAAGCTAAATTTAATAACACATACTAGAACAAGTGTCTAGACGTCTTCATAAAACGTGATTTGTGGGTCTTCTTATGATAAACAAATTTAAGAAGGACGAGAAGTACAGAACTGTAAAGTATGGAGGGAAAAACAATATTAAGTAATCGGTTCTGGTATTAACGAGATCTTGAAATAATCTTAATCCCCCCCCCCCCCCCCCCGGAAACCATAAAATTCCTCCGGGGAAGGGGGGGGGGAATTCCCCACCAGTTGAGAACCACTGTTTTAACCAATAGATTTGACATTTAATAAATTATGAAATTAAGACAATTAGATTTGAAAGCTGATAGACGTTAACTGATAGATATGACATGATATTTGAGTATAAATTTGAAATCACATAGATTTAAGCGGATATATTTGAAATTAGATATTATTAAATATATGTTAAACTAGATGAAATTAGCACAAACATTTTAAGTAAGATGTATATTTGAAACATAGTCTTAAAAGAGCCTTTAAAGTTGAGAGGATCGACTTCATTGCCCCGGGTTTTATTCCACATGTCTCAGTCTCTTTCCACAGGGCGACCTGCAGAAAGCATCGCACAAAACACAAATTCCATAGCTCCAGCAGCGACACCCCAGGAGTCTCTAAGAAAAATACACTTGTGAACCAAAAGACGTAGCCTGGAATCGAACCCACAATCTTCGGAGCACGAGGCAGACGGATAATTGAAACATGACTACCCCTACTGGGCTGCTTCTTTTGTAGCACCCATGTACTCCGTTTCTATGATTCTCTGTTAAATGATGAAACATGATTATCTTGGCATTTGTAAAGAAGGTAGCTGGCCATTGCTTTCCTTCTTAGCAGTGACCATACTGGTCGGTGACTGTAGCCATTGTCTCCAAAAAGAGATCTTCTGCCTACTGTCGTGAAATTGGAGACCATAACCTACAACTATCTGTCAGCTCTTCTTCAACTTCATCCATCACCTGCACCCATGGTTTCATGTGACCCTGATCAGGGGGCTGAATGGGTACTCCATCTTGAAACGATCGAGACAAAAGCAGTTGAAAGAAAGAATATTAAAAAATGAAGAAAATGACAAATTAGTCACTAAATGAAAACAAGACTAAATGAGAAGAAGGATTGGTTAATATAATATTCTGGGTGCACAAAAAGACATAATATTATGTTGAAAGCCATGCCATAAAGGTCAAGTGGTGAAAACCAAACCATGTGGTAAAGTGGTGAAAGTTGTGCTATAAGGTAAAACGATGAAAACATGATAAGGAGTAAAGTGGTGAAAACCATGTTATGGAGTAAAGTGATAAAAACCATGCCATGGGGTAAAGTGGTGAAAACCATGCCACGGGGTAAAGTGATGAAAACCATGTCACAGAGTAGTGTTGAAAACCATGCATGTAGTAAAGTGAAAACCATGTCACAGATAAAGTGGTGAAAATGATGCCATGGGTTAAAGTGATGAAAACGATGTCACAGATTAAAGTGTTAAAAACCATGCCATGGGGTAAAGTGAAAACCATGTCACAGATAAAGTGGTGAAAACCATGCAATGGGGTAAAATGAAAATCATGTCACAGAGTAAAGTGGTGAAACTGATTATATAGGGTAATATGATAAAAACCATTCCATAGGGTGTAGGGGAAGGCAAACATGACGAGAAGTATAGCAGTTTGAACGGGAAGGTAACTGAAAGATGGATTAGAAAAATGATTGTGGACTGTAACATCATGACAATAGAAAGAGAATGCTGGGGATCCATTAACTGGTCTTCTGTATGAAGATGGCAACTGATTAGAGATGTTACCAAGTAGTTTTGTTAGATAGGTGTCAGATTGTTTTCACGATGCCTAATGTTGTCACATGACAATTTCCAGCTGGCTACAGTTCGATCCTCAGGATCACATGCAGAAAAGGAAGTCACTCAGTTAAAGGACGAGTTAGCTGAAATGAAACTATGGAAGGACAAGGTAATCTTTTATTATATTTTAAAACAAATTTATCTGTTATTTGGTCTCAATTATCATGTTTTTGGTTTATTTTTTAGATTTATATGTTCATTAATCATTTTCTGATATCATGATCATGTAGCAGGTTTTATGCAGAATGCCACTTTCTCCACGGATTGCCTGAAAGACTATTGATCTTTTGCCAGTTACCCTCATGCATTTTCATATTCAGGGTGTCTTTAATGTCCTGTGTCTACCTTCGTGTTGTTCAGCCCCTGCCTGTTCTCCCCGGGGCCACACCTTCTATTGCCATTCTCTCTGAGCCACTGTCTCCCAGGGACCACGCCTTCTATTGCCGTTCTCTCTAAGCCACTGTCATGTTTAATAAAAACTATATCAGCTTCTGAGACTGATTATGAGCCAGTTTGCTTATGATTGAGGGTGTAGTCCAAAGTCGTGTAGATGTGGAAAGCTAGCAGAAACTAATCTTTATCCCAAGACACACATGACAACAGCTGTTAAAGTAATACAAAGATCTGATGTGATACTCCCATGGCAGACAGATATGTGCAGACTGGGAAGAGGACAATGTCAGAGCAAGTACGAGTAGTAATGTAGGTTGAATGCCTATTTTGTGTAAAATAGGGATTTAAATTCCCCATCGACATAAAGGATACATAGGCTAGATGGGAGTTAGTTGAGAGCCTATGCTCCATTAGTAGATAAACTGAAGGAACAAGAGAAGAACACCTCCCCAATCACTCTCAGTATCATGATCAGTCTATGCCCAGGTGTTTGCTATGTAGTCTGTATTCGTGTGGTTTTTCTTATTTGTGATGTCATCATAAAGTTAATTATGCTGTGCTACTTCATGTTATTTATGACTCACTTCACCTCATTTTGACAGGCCTTCCTGCCAGACCTGCTTCATTAGTTTTAACTATCCGCAGTATGCCCCCATCCCCTTTGCCCTGTTAGATTTGACTGATTAAGTGCCATGGGATGATTATTCATCTTAAGCAACTTCATATATCTGCCATGGGTTTATATATCGCTGAAATGTTGTCATTGCATTATAATACAACATGTCTGCTACCATATTAACAACTTTTAAGTCATAACTGTGATACACCACCACTTCCATTTTCCGTGGTCCATTTTTGTTTGGTCCAAACCTAATGTTTGTTTGGCACTGAATCTGTTAAGAAACACTATTGGCAGCTGCAGTTTGTGGAGCACTTGGTGTGTAAATACATATACTTGTACTTCTCTGATGTGACATGGTGCAGACATAGGAATACATGATTCTATCCCATGACATAATGACAAGAGGATGCACAATTGCCAGTATCACTTCAAGTTGGAGTCATGAGGACATATAAGTTCCTCTGCCACTACAGAGATGAGGATACACAAGCTTCTCTACTGCTTCAAGAATGAGAGAAGATACGTGCAGTCTGAGACCACAGCATGTTGGAGACACAGGAGAGATATATTTATTACTCCAAACTTTACAGAGATGGTTTCTATAGCAGCCTTTGACACATCATCGCAAGCTACATCTGTTTCTTAAACATCATGCTGACTGGCATAGCATCATGTCTATTTATAATTATAACTCTCTAGTAATATTTTCACTTTATGTGCAGTTATAATGTCTTGCAGTGATGTAGGATTATCGAATATCTCTACGTTGTGTCGTCCAGCCAAATGGTATTACTGGCACCTTCCCGTCATGGCAGACGATAGTTTGTTACATTGTGCTTCAAAAATAGCACAAAGCCTGGGTTGAATTGTAAAAACCACGTGTTGCCCATGTAGCATGATCCCTCTCTTGGTCTGCCTAGTTTACTCCAGAGGAAAGGTAACACCTCTACATCTGGAACAAGACAAGCTGCAGAAGCTGCTGGATCAGCAAAGCAATGCTCTGTCTGCTTGTCGGAGCTTTGATCCTAGACCAGTTGTAAACCAAGGCTTAGGGCCTGGTCTGTCTTGCTACAACATTTAGTCTTTAGGTTGCATTTCCTGACACAAGGATAAGGCTTGTACCCTCCCAATTGCACTCCTCCACTTGAAGCCGTTGACATAATGTAGGGTGTCAGGTTTGGTAAGTGCCACCCAACATTCGGCACTAACAGAAAGCAGGTAGTACCATCTTCTGTCATACATTAGCTCAGTCATATCTAAGACCTCACATTGGCAAATGTTATTACATATAAATTATAATGATTATGTTTTTATTTTCAGTATGATCATTTGCGTGCTCAGGCCAGTTCAATGAAAGAAAGACATGACAGGAGGATCAAAGAGTTACAACAGGAAAAACAAGAAGAGGAAAAAACAAAAAATGAAGCAGAAGAGAAAGTCAGGGAACAATACCAACTTCTCCAACAAAAAGTGCAGCTAGTACAACTGGAGGTAGCCACAACTTGCTGTGTCTGTTTTCTGTCTCGTGTGTTTGTCTAATTATATGTCTGTGTTTCTATATTTCTCTGTTTCTATCTTTCTCCAGGCCTGTTTGTTTCTGTTCTCTGTCTCTGTCTTGTTTGTCTTGGTATCTGTTTGTGTGTTTTGTTTTCATGTCTTTCTTGATGTCTACTTCTGTGTGTCTATAAGTGCATCACTTTTGTACATAAGTGACTTTTATAAAACTAAAACCAGATCTCTAACACCTTTCTTTTTCATCTTGTCCTCCCCACTCCTTCATCTTTGGTCAACTCTTCCTCCCTCTTCCCCTTCTGACTCCTCCTTCCTCCTCCTTCTTTCATTGACTCTTCCTCCTCCTCCTTCTAGTACCTCTGTTTCTACTGCTTTTCATCTTCTTCTTCATATTAGTATTGAACAGGCCCAGAATTTCCCATGCAGGTGACCATTAAAACCAATGCTGTTTTTTTTCCAGTACGATAACCACAGCAAACAGACTACAGACTAACAAAGCTATGTTTTTTTCAGCACGATACAGTTAAGCCAG
>JACEFZ010024367.1:0-45694 GCA_014155875.1 Cepaea nemoralis | reverse complement strand
CTCTCTTCACCCTCTCTCCCCTCTCTCTCTCTCTCTCTCTCTCTCTCTCTCTCTCTCTCTCTCTCTCTCTCTGACACACACACACACACACACACACACACACACACAGTGAGAGAGACAGAGTCAGAGAGATACACGCGAACTCAGCACTAAAATACTTTATCAACACCACCACCACCACCACCACCACCACCACCACCACCACCACCATCAACAACAACAACAACAACAACACATGCCTCGTGTAGCACAGGTGGTATCTGATTGTCATCATGCGATTGTATGCACATTTCACGTTAAACAGCTTAATCGTTGGTACATGGTTCGTCTCAATCGACACTTATACTGTATGTACAGGTGGACAACACCAAGAGCGATATAACATGTGAATATATTAGAGATTAGTGACACGCCGTGGTCAGGTGCAGGGAGAAATATTTATATAAACGCGAATTATTTACTTCGAAAAAAAAAAAAAGGGTGGGGAGAATAAAAAATAGGAGTTTGTACAATTTTGGATCAATAGAGTGCAACAAGAGCTAACGGAGTTTGGAAAATATTTGAGTTCTGTTAGTGAAACTCATCGGCAGACCTCTGAATAGCAGTACAATACAGGCATGTGCATAAATAGGATATAGCAGAAAATAAACTATACGTGCCTTTTATAATGAGTTAGACATGGCTTTAGACCAATGCAAACATTCGAAATAACAGTGAGTCTTGGCGACTTCAATTTTTAAGTAGACAGAGAGCAAGGGAGCGGATTGACATGCCTAGGTGAAAGGAATGAGCGAGCTGACAGTTTAATAACGTGGGGTTAATCTCATGACATGATAATAGGTAACAACTCGTTGAAACACCATTCATGACGATTATGGTCTTGGAAAAGCTCCGGTGATAATGGCTGCAATCAAACTGATTGCCCGTTGATTTCAAAAAGATTCAGAAGCCGTTACGTTGGAGCAGTAACTAGATCAGGAGCAGACTTCCATATTGATCACGTTCCAGTTATAGGAGATATGCGCTTCACAACCGAGACTATAAAGAAGATCCAGAGATCATCAAACTCCATCTGGCAGTACTTCCAGCAAACACAGACATTAGAGGACGGTGCTGTATTACTGTAAGGGACGCGTTAGCGAAGTTCATGGCAAACTGCTTTGATAAAGTCAAGTTGTGGGCGTCCTCTTTGCTCACCTCTCAGATCTTCTTTAATCTGCAGGTAGTTGATGGTAATTGCATTCTAACAACATGGCCGAACCATTTCATCTTCTGCCTTTTAATATATGTGGCACAAGGTGTTGATTCCACTGTCTGCCTGAAAACAACATTTCTTACTCGGCTTCGGATATTAAATTGGCAGTTCTTATCAAGCATCTGGACTCATCGCCTGCGAACGTGAGAGAAATATAGCCACCTATTGGTCCATGCATTCAGGGCTACAAAATGTGATGATGCTACCATCACTTCGCGACAAATTATTATGTATTAATGCAATGTTACTGTGCAGAACATCCACAAAGCTATGTGTTTTGTGACGTTTTTTAATTCCACGTGGCATGTGACGTCATTGACCTTTTTTCCATTGACCCGCCATAACCACACATCCGGTTCTTTCACTACACCATGAGTCATCATACGCACTTATCGTTTGCAAGACATATCCAGCCTACAATATGGATACATATATGTAATTTTTATATTTATATTTTCGTGTAGTATTTTTCATGTAGTTTTGTCGGTTGTGTTTGTTTATTCTGTGCCGACGAAGGCTTTTGCCGCAATTTCCATTTTCTTACTTGTAATCTTGTTCTAGTAACGCTTACAATCTACTTCTCGTGTTATGTTGATTCATACAAAGCCATGGAGATGATAAGACTACCGGTGAACAAGTTGAGTCAGTTAAGAACCGACATCACTGCACTCAGGACATTCCCATACGTGGTCCGTCCCCTCGTTCAACAGCCAGCGAAGAGTCATACTACTAATCGTACCCACAGCTATCTGATTAAAAGTTCTCCTGGTCTTCCCTCTCAGTTTTGAGATTCTTCCAGAACCCCTGCCGATCCCCCGCAATCTCATTCTTTCCACATATGGGTTCTCAATCTGTTCCTTCGCTTTCTCCACCTGGTTCCACAAGCGCACGACCACCTCCCCCTTGTCCATAGGCAAAATTCCATCAAGAGGTGCATTCCCTGCTAGCCTATCAGCCTGTTCATTCCCCCGTACCCCCGCATGGCCAGGGCAAAATATCCATACAATTCTCACAATATGTGACCTCTGAAACGACGAGAGCCATTCCACACGAAACATTCCTTTCTCCACCTTACTAAGCATACTCTTTGAATCCGTAATGAATACAACGTGTGTTGCAGTAGTCTCCTCTAGCCACCAAAAGCCTTAAGGCCAGCAAATGGGTAATTTACACAGAAATTACGGGAATGTAAAGATCATCACTCATTGAGACTTATGAATAATTTGACAAAACTGATACTCAGAGCAAATATGAGAAGAGTGAGTAAAGAAATGTAATTAGATATTAATGATGAACAATATGTATATACAGGAGGACAGAACACAAATACAGACATACTCATTGTTCGGACACTACAAGAACGAGCTGAGTAAAAATTGATCTGTATAAGTGCATGTCATAGAGTCTGTGCATGTGAATGTCGGTCTTGGATGATTAGCTGGCACCTTGCATGCCCCTTGCAGGGCGTTGAGATCAACCCCAAACCACATGGATGTACTAGGTAATTTTACATTCAGTACATTGCCATTGCTTTCTGAACGAGAAGACAACGTTGAAATCCAATTGACCAATGTAGGGAATGAACGTCGCACCCCACCTTTAGCGCATCGGAAGTTTGAGCGCAAGCGCTTTAAGCCCTTCGGCTAGGCAGACCTCTGGATATTTAGTCAGCAGAATCAGCTGAGGCCACGGCATATGAGTGTTCAGGGGAATGCCGACAACTCATCTCGTCGCTGTTCACAAACAAGCCGACAATTACTTGGACAGCCACAATGAGTAGTCTAAACGTTTTTAAAGAGGCTATGGCAAAAAAGCTGCCAGGCAGTGTGCAAATGATTATTGGATCAAGTTATGTGAGTCCATTCAAATCGCAAGTGATAAGGGAGACATAAGAAGCATGTATGAAGGAATAAAGAAAGCCTGCGGTCCAGTGATCAAAAGAAGTGCACCATTGAAAACCTTGACTGGAGAAATCATCACTGATAAGAAACAGCAGATGGACAGATGGGTAGAGCACTATTTGGAGCTTTACTCAAGTGAGACCAAACTAGCGGATGATGCCCTCAACGCCATAGAGGCTCTACCAACTCTTGACCACCTGGACACACTTCCCACCATAACAGAAGTTAAGTGTGCTATAAATGAACTTACATCTGGCAAGGCTCCAGGTAAGGATGGGATTCCAATAGAGGTTATCAGGAGTGGGCAAGACACACTCACTATACAGATCCACCAGCTAATAGAGCTATGCTGGCGTGAAGGACAAGTCCCACAGGATTTCAAAGATTCAAGCATCATAACACTGTACAAGAACAAGGGCGATCGGAGCGACTGCAACAACTATAGGGGTATCTCACTTCTGTGTATTGTTGGAAAAGTATTTGCCAGAATTGTTCTGCGCAGACTTCAAGTCCTAGGAGATCAAGTCTACCCCGAATCACAGTGTGGCTTTCGACAGAACCGGTCTACCACTGATATGATATTCTCATTGCGACAAATGCAAGAAAAATGCCGTGAACAGAATCAACCACTGTTTATTGCCTTCATCGACCTCACAAAGGCATTTGATTTGGTCAGTCGTGAGGGTCTGTTCAAGGCACTAAAGAAGATTGGCTGCCCACCAACTCTTCTGTCCATTGTGGAATCGTTCCACACAGGCATGAAGGGTATAATCAAGTTTGATGGTGCAACTTCTGAAGAATTTGAAATCAAGAGTGGAGTTAAGCAAGGTTGTGTACTAGCTCCCACCCTCTTTGGAATATACTTTTCACTTCTACTGAAATATGCATTTCATGATCAGGATGGTGGTATATACATTCACTCACGCTCAGATGGCGGCCTCTACAATGCTCAGAGATTGAAGGCTAAGACCAAAATTAGGAGGGTACTGATCAGAGAGTTGCTTTTTGCAGATGATGCTGCAGTTACGACCCACTCTGAGGAAGAATTGCAATGTCTACTATCTGCATTCTCCAATGCTTGTTCTGAATTTGGTTTAACAATTAGCAAAAAGAAGACACAGATTATGTCACAAGGTGCACATGGGGTACCATCAATCTTTATTGACGACGCCGAACTAGAGATAGTAGACCATTTTACATATCTAGGATCAGTGGTAAATAGCAAATTATCCCTAGATCGAGGAAATCAACATCCGGATTGGTAAGGCAGCAACAACAATGAACAGGTTAAGAAAAAGAGTCTGGGAGAACAGGAAGCTTACTGCCAAAACAAAAGTCCTTGTCTATCAAGCCTGTGTCCTTAGTACTCTTCTCTATGGCAGTGAAACCTGGACAACTTACTCACACCAAGAGAACAACTTAAACAGCTTTCATATGCGGTGTCTGCGAAGAATTCTTGGTATTAAGTGGCAAGACAAAATCACAAATACTGAAGTATTGGAAAGATCAGGTTGTGTGACAGTTTATTCCATGCTCAGTCTTCGTAGACTTAGATGGATAGGACATCTTAGGAGGATGGATGATTGTAGTGTGTGTGTAACGAATGAATGTCGTATTAGTTACTTGTTCTTCTTTACCACTTTAGTGTCGTCCCTGGAGTGAAGAGAATCGATACCCACATTTGTTTTAATTCAATATCTCTATTCTGGAGATATCCAGCAGACTCCGTCCACACACTCCCTCAATCTGAAGACACCTTCCTCTCACTCTTACTCACCCCTGGATCATGCCCCCTCTCATTCTTCCCCAACATAACATACTTGACAACTCTCGCTTCAACAAATAAAAACAAGAAAATTATTAAAGCAAAGAGTATATGTAGGAGAAGTGTATGTGTGTATAAGGTGTAGAATGTGTGACGTGTATTCTAATGGTAGACCAGTGATTTAGAAGCAAAGTCTGTAACATCATAGTGCTTAGCACACAACAGCACCATTTTTTCCGGACAGTGAACCTCACCCAGAAGATGACGACTTTCTCCAATCACTCGAACAAACAGGATGCTGGTAATCCGATAGACACTGTTGATCTTGGTCTCCACTCCACCACACGGTGAAGTTACTCTGTTTCCTAATATTTGTTTGAACTGATAGTTCTCCAATTAACTGAAATGTCACTTGGGGAAACTCTACTGTTTATTAGTTTCTGGTTATAACATTATCCCCTCTTTTAGAACACAACCTATTAATGTTTGTTAGGTAGATGTGTATATAGCTATATACATATATATGTCCTTAGTATGCGAGTTATTAATCTTCGGTGATGAAGCTTATCACTAATTAAACACAACACTTCTGTTCATACAATTCCACTCAGCAGAAGCCAGGTTCCCGCAAACCAACTTGGGTATAAGCCCTATGTAGCGGCCTCTCAGCAACCTCTGTCTTCAGATGCTGAGTCACCATTGTGTCAAACTTTGAAACTGCTTCTTCGAAGTAAACCCTCTCCCACTCACGTAGAACACTCAAGGGGAACTGTACATGGAACCTGTAGAGCAGATAACATCATGGTGAGGGCAACTCAGTCCTGACCGTAATTAGGTGATTGTATGCAATTAACAGCGATCAGATCTATAACAGAGATCCGATCTCTGTCATGCGGCCAAATAAATCAATCATATGATCTGAGACATGACAACACCAGGAAAGAATAACGGAACAGGTAGAAACCCAGCAGATGCCCTACTGGAAGATCCTACCATTACACATTCCCCTCCTCCCTCTCAACCATCCTTAATCTCTCTAATTATTATTCCACTACATTGTCCTCAACTTCCTGAGTAAAACGATAAATAACACAAGCTACTTGAAGCCACAAAATAGAATACTAGTGCCAACGCTCCTATGATACTTTCTAGCACCGCACTTATAGAACATTCTATCACTAATCCTAATACATTATATCACTACACAGTACTGTACTCTATTCATAATCATACTCTTAAGTAGATATAATTAATTGCCTACCATATTTCTATTCCTGTTGTTACTCGAGAAACTAGGCAATCCGATTGGATCTATGTCCGTGGATAACTACCCCTACTAAGATAGGCTAGTCCCTCTAATATACCACAACTGGGAATTATCCCCAATTCTACACTTCAGAATGTTTTCCTCGACTCCATCCACCTGTTTACTGCACTGGGTTTTATATAGGTGCTTGAGTGAGTCACCGGAAAGTCCAGACGCTAATCAGTCCAGAATCTGGCTTTGTCCGCCTGTTTCCAGACTAACCAGAGTCAATTAGCTGTCAATTTTCCTTTTCATCTGTGGAGTTCTTTGTCTCATCCAACAAATATCCGGGTTGTCTGTAAGCCAAAGACCTTTCTCCCCTTACATAATCCTTCTGACCTCTAGCAGGCATTCTGTCTATCACTTGCAACGACCCACTTCCGTTTGGTAGACAAATGTCGCCAGTACACACCTCTCGAATAACATCCTGTCATCAAACTTGTCGACTATGTGTAGACAACTCTACGAGACTCCCTTTGATCTCATACACACTGTTGACCAGGTGTCGAGAATCTGTACAGACGTATTGTCCTCAGTTTGTTCACCATAAAAGCGTCAATTGTGTTCGCAAAATAATGTCGGGTTTGGTTATCATTGATCGACTGACAAGTTACTTTATCCTGTGACATAGGCCCCCTCCTAAGAGAGTAGTCCGCAACAACTCTTTCTTCTTGGAGGTTCGATCCAGATGATCTATTCCTCTTCTTCAGGAGCTGGATGTCTAGACAGGAAATCGGCTCCAACATTTTCTGTATTTCCTCCTCCAGGGCCTTTTCTTTAAAGAATGGCACTGGGCAAACCTTTTGGCGAACAGGCTCTTGAGTGGTCAAAGTCATCTCGAACTCCACCAACCTCGTTCGTCCTGGTTTATCAGTCAGTATCTCCTTATGAGACTCGAGAACCTGGGTTATCTTTTCCCTCTCCTGGGAAGTCAGATCAGGGTTCCCCTGTACATCCTTGTAGGTTTCCTGGTGTACCAGGGGATATTCCCTTCCCTCGTTGGTTCCCACTTCTGTCTCCACTGCAACTGCCATTGTCAGGAGGTGAGCTGCTTTTTCTCCTAGTCTCTCTTCGTATTTCCGCAAGAGATTGATATGGAAAATCTTCGACTTTCCCCGTATCCGGATCTGATAGTTCGTTCTGGATATCACCCTTTCTTGGGAAATGGTCCTTGCCAACCTATCTCCAGTTTGTTGTTTCCCGTTGGGAGTAGCAACAATACTTTGTCTCCCCCCCTCTAGAGATCTGTCTTTCGACCTACGATTGTAGTAAGCCGCATGTCTTTTTCTGGCCTTTTTCAAGTTTTGATTCGCCAGAGTCCATCCCTTGTGAAGTTTTTCTTTCAGTTCCTCCACATATCTGTAAGAAGAGATCACTTCTTCTGATGTCCCCTCTTCAGTCCAACTCCTCAACATGGCTTCCAAAGGTCCTTTGATTGGACGACCAAACAGCAACGTAGCGGGTGGTAGTCCTGTTGAGCCATGAGGAACTTCCCGATAGGCAAAGAGTGCTGCTGGGATATATTCATCCCACCTATCAGGTTTTTCCTACGCTAGTTTCCTGAGCATTGTCATCAACGTGCCGTTGAAACGCTCTACTTGTCCATTGCCTTGAGGGTGGTAAGGGCTGGTATGGATATGGTTAGAGTGGAACACCCTAAATACCTCCTCCATAAGTTTTCCACAAAACTGGGACCCATTGTCCGTCAGTATTTGATCAGGAAAGCCTAATCTAGTAAAGGCCTCCATCAGTGCGTCCGCCACTCGTTTCGAGTCAATCTTAGTCAACGGTATGGCTTCACCCCACATAGTACAGCAATCCACCATGGTGAGGATGTACATGTTCCTCTTCCTAGTCCTAAGAAGTGGACCCACAATATCGATGGCTACCCTCTCGAAAGGAGAGTTCATGATGGGCATTTTCACCCAAGACCACCGGCGCTGTCCAGTGTTTCGGTGCCACCCTCTGGCACTCAGGGCATGACTTCACATACCGACGCACATCACCTGTCATTCCCGGCCAATAGTAATGGCAGGAAATTCGCTGCATCGTGGCGGCAATACCCATATGCCCACTGAATGAGATGGTATGCCCCATATGAAGAATCTGGGAACGATGGGCCTTTGGGACCACCAACTGACCATGTAGGTTGTCTCCCCTTCCGGCTCTCCTGTAGAGTATCCTATTCTTCATATAGTACTGCCCCCGTTTGGGTGGATCAGCACTTTTCTGCAGCTTTTTGTAGCAAGGACGTAGAGTAGCATCCTCACTCTGGGCAGTTCGCAACTCCCCTGGCAGTGGGTTAGTCACATTGGCTTCTGCCTCATCCGTTTTCGTCTGAGAGCGAGTCTGAATTGCTCCCATATGGATTGGCTCCCTGGGCATTCCCAGAAAGACATACCGGCAACCGAGGATTACGGGAAAAATGGGATCAGTCAACACCGCGGCCTTGATGGTGCCGGTGACATATCTTGACCGAATCTCCACTCTGGCAATGGGCAATTTCATGGCTACAGCACTCTTTTGTGTAGGCTGTATCTCCATGGTTTCACCTGTGAATTGTTCTGGATGTACCAGATCCGCAGAAATCACGGCCTCCCCGTCCAGTCCTGTGTCGTATAAACACTCCACTTGACGACCGTTAACCTCTACCAATTCCACTACAGGTGGTTTTTCCTGGTCTGGAGTCTCTTCTTCGGCCTCGACCTGTTCGGTGGGCTCCACCTTAGGTTTTTCCGGGGCACACGACGAATTGAGTGTCTCCTGACTTTCCCCTGCAGTCAATAGCATTGTGTGTATTCGACCTGCAGTGTTTGCACCATTTCCCTGTCCTAGATTTTCTTGTGCCGGACTTGAGTGAGCTTCTCCTGGTGGTGAGCTTCCTTGTCGACCTTGGCATTGTCAGTGTCCACCTGCGTTGAAGTCACTTGACATGCCGCGAAGTGAGGGTTCTTAGCCTTCGATTTGCAATCCCTCGTATTGTGAGAAAGTGACTTACATATCGAACATCACTTCTCCGACCATGGTCGTTTATGTGTAGAGCTCGAAATTTTCTTGCATTCCCCCTTTGTCTTCTCCGAACTCTCCTCTGAAGTTTTGACATATGGTTCCGCCTTTTTAGTTCCTGTGCTTTTTGCTTTCTTCAGGTTATGTTTTTTCTGACTTTTGGTGTTTGTAGAAATGTTCTCTGTTGCCTCCCCATGGACCTCGACGAACCGTTTCTGCCAATTTCGTCACCATGTCGATTCGTTCCGCCCCTTGTTCTCCCAAGAATGTCCTGAGAGGTTTCGACATTTGCTTCCGCATCTGGTCGACTACCGTGAGCTCTTCCAGACTCTCATAGTCATGCGCAAAACCCAGCCAAATCCATCCACTTATGGAGATATGCTTTCAGGACGCAGACTATAGGCGGCGAACAACTCCCCCGGTTTCTCATTTCGCTCCTCGAAATTTTTTCCAGTAGGTATGGGACGTAACTTCAAAACGTTTAAGCAAAGCCGTCTTCAACTCGTCATAATTGTTCTCATGTCCTGGTGGCAGGCGAGAATAAACCTCGTAACCGGTCCCGCGTAATCCCTGGGATAGCTTGAGATTCCATTTGTCACGCTCCAGACCCATAGCAACTGACATAGCCTCGAAGCGTTGAAGGTACTGGTCAATCTTCTCTTTGTCCTCCTCGTAGATCGCTAGAGGGAACTTCATAGCATGGTAGCTATGTCCACTTACTGGTGTTGAGCCAGGGAGAGAGGAACCTCCCCACTGCTCCCTCGTTTCCCCACTAGATTGCCTCTTGAGCTCGATTTCCCGCATCCGGTACTCATGCTCCCTTTTCTGAGCCTCTTGCTTCCGCTTCCCGTTGCTTAGCCGCTTGCTCAACCTCAAGTAACTTAGCAGCTTGCTCTGCTTCCAATTTTTTAGCTTCTATTTCCAGCCTTCTCATGGCTTGCTCAGCCTCAAGTTGCCTAGCAGCTTGTTCTGCTTCCAATTTCTTAGCTGCTTGCTCTGCCTCCATCCTTCTCAATTCCAACTCGGCCTTTCGATCTTCCCTTTCTGCTTGACGATATTCCCTCTCCACTTCCTGTATGTAATCCGTTAGAGCAGAACCCGACAATCCTATTTCTTCCCCCTTTGCCCTAAGTTCCGCCGTAGTTAATCTAGGAGTGACCATTTTACAGAGAGGTAACTCAACAGATAGAGTATAGATTATCTCTAAACCAATATATAGCTAATGACCAAATACTATTAATCTATATATTTATAACACACCATACAACACAACACAATCACTCAGTGACAAGAGTAGAATCAGGACCACAGACCTATGCAGACGTGTGAAGTGTGAACAGGTAAGATAAGTCCTAACACCTATCCACATTCACTCTAGCTGGATTCTCACTAATAGGATATCTCCATCCTCTAACTAAAGATCCCGTGTTAAAAGATCCCATTGTCTAAAGATCCCGCTGTCCAAAGATCACGTTTACGATCCCCCAATAAATGTAGTGTGTGTGTAACGAATGAATGTCGTATTAGTTACTTGTTCTTCTTTACCACTTTAGTGTCGTCCCTGGAGTGAAGAGAATCGATACCCACATTTGTTTTAATTCAATATCTCTATTCTGGAGATATCCAGCAGACTCCGTCCACACACTCCCTCAATCTGAAGACACCTTCCTCTCACTCTTACTCACCCCTGGATCATGCCCCCTCTCATTCTTCCCCAACATAACATACTTGACAACTCTCGCTTCAACAAATAAAAACAAGAAAATTATTAAAGCAAAGAGTATATGTAGGAGAAGTGTATGTGTGTATAAGGTGTAGAATGTGTGACGTGTATTCTAATGGTAGACCAGTGATTTAGAAGCAAAGTCTGTAACATCATAGTGCTTAGCACACAACAGCACCATTTTTCCGGACAGTGAACCTCACCCAGAAGATGACGACTTTCTCCAATCACTCGAACAAACAGGATGCTGGTAATCCGATAGACACTGTTGATCTTGGTCTCCACTCCACCACACGGTGAAGTTACTCTGTTTCCTAATATTTGTTTGAACTGATAGTTCTCCAATTAACTGAAATGTCACTTGGGGAAACTCTACTGTTTATTAGTTTCTGGTTATAACATTTTCCCCTCTTTTAGAACACAACCTATTAATGTTTGTTAGGTAGATGTGTATATAGCTATATATATATATATGTCCTTAGTATGCGAGTTATTAATCTTCGGTGATAAAGCTTATCACTAATTAAACACAACACTTCTGTTCATACAATTCAACTCAGCAGAAGCCAGGTTCCCGCAAACCAACTTGGGTATAAGCCCTATGTAGCGGCCTCTCAGCAACCTCTGTCTTCAGATGCTGAGTCATCATTGTGTCAAACTTTGAACTGCTTCTTCGAAGTAAACCCTCTCCCACTCACGTAGAACACTCAAGGGGAACTGTACATGGAACCTGTAGAGCAGATAACATCATGGTGAGGGCAACTCAGTCCTGACCGTAATTAGGTGATTGTATGCAATTAACAGCACTCAGATCTATAACAGAGATCCGATCTCTGTCATGCGGCCAAATAAATCAATCATATGATCTGAGACATGACAACACCAGGAAAGAATAACGGAACGGGTAGAAACCCAGCAGATGCCCTACTGGAAGATCCTACCATTACACATTCCCCTCCTCCCTCTCAACCATCCTTAATCTCTCTAATTATTATTCCACTACATTGTCCTCAACTTCCTGAGTAAAACGATAAATAACACAAGCTACTTGAAGCCACAAAATAGAATACTAGTGCCGACGCTCCTATGATACTTTCTAGCACCGCACTTATAGAACATTCTATCACTAATCCTAATACATTATATCACTACACAGTACTGTACTCTATTCATAATCATACTCTTAAGTAGATATAATTAATTGCCTACCATATTTCTATTCCTGTTGTTACTCGAGAAACTAGGCAATCCGATTGGATCTATGTCCGTGGATAACTATCCCTACTAAGATAGGCTAGTCCCTCTAATATACCACAACTGGGAATTATCCCCAATTCTACACTTCAGAATGTTTTCCTCGACTCCATCCACCTGTTTACTGCACTGGGTTTTATATAGGTGCTTGAGTGAGTCACCGGAAAGTCCAGACGCTAATCAGTCCAGAATCTGGCTTTGTCCTCATGTTTCCAGACTAACCAGAGTCAATTAGCTGTCAATTTTCCTTTTCATCTGTGGAGTTCTTTGTATCATCCAACAAATATCCGGGTTGTCTGTAAGCCAAAGACCTTTCTCCCCTTACATAATCCTTCTGACTTCTAGCAGGCATTCTGTCTATCACTTGCAACGACCCACTTCCGTTTGGTAGACAAATGTCGCCAGTACACACCTCTCGAATAACATCCTGTCATCAAACTTGTCGACTATGTGTAGACAACTCTACGTGACTCCCTTTGATCTCATACACACTGTTGACCAGGTGTCGAGAATCTGTACAGACGTATTGTCCTCAGTTTGTTCACCATAAAAGCGTCAATTGTGTTCGCAAAATAATGTCGGGTTTGGTTATCATTGATCGACTGACAAGTTACTTTATCCTGTGACAATGATGGTAGAATACCAAAGGATATCTTTTTTGGTGAATTACAGATGGGTAAGAGATCTCAGGGTCGGCCTCTACTACGATACAAAGATGTGTGTAAGCGGGACATGATTGATACAGGCATTGATAATGCACATTGGGAGCAAGTCGCCGCTGAACGTGTTGCATGGAGGGCAAATATCAGAAATGGAATAAAGTCAAAGGAGAAAATTATTGCAGAAAAGTCACACGCCAAGCGTTTGAGACGTAAGATGGTGCATGATGGTGGAAATGACCACGTGTTCACATGCACCCACTGTGAACGGACATTTACAGCGCAAATTGGCCTTATCAGTCACACTCGCTACCGCCATAGTTAAAAGTTATTATGCCTTTTTAAAGCACAAACTATCGTCTGTCAAGACGGCAAGGTGCCAATGAGTGAGTGATGGCAAAAAGACAACTTATCCCCAATTTCAGAAAGAGAATGACATAATTGTTGGCCATATCAAGAGGAGAGCAAAGCTGGTGAGTATTGTGACAGCAGGACTGATTTGTGGGATGAAGTTATAGAGCGAGAGAAGGTTCTTGACAACCTTTTGTTATGGCACGGAAAAGTGTCAACACACGAAATGATACATGCTGCTGGAGATCGCACCATGTGGAGAAGCATGATCGCCCACGCCAGTCGGCAAAGCACTTGACGATAACCCATCCACCGACGTCATGTCCGGAATGTTGAAATGGCTCCTATGCATAAGTTCAAATCGATGTGATATCTGGATGGCCCCCAAACAAATGTTTCTGTTGTTGTAGACTTGTAGCCGTTATCTCGCCAACGTTTGGCTCCCAGACGGCAACCTTTAGCCAAATGATTGCGGGGATCCATGCTTGGGACAAGCCAAACAGCATGCTACACCTCACAAACCCTACAGTGGCATCTCGGCTACAGACATCCACCGGGCTATCTGTATCCGTGACGTCAGTTTACGACTTGTTTCAGATCACATGACCTTCCGAAAATAACTCAAACTAATTTCCAGAGATCGTGTGTTCAAATTCTTCGCCTGGTCTACTCTTTCCAGAAATCCACCCATCAGTACTGTAAATCCCACATGTGGATGGTCTGCTCCATCACTCTCGCCACCATCTCTCCCTAGCTACCAGTAAAATAAGATGTTTACAGTACGGGCACACGATAACTAAAGGTTTTCCCCCCAACACGTGCTTTGTGGTGCATGCACGCGACTCTACGGTAATCACTAGCAGGCGGCACCGTGAGATACCCGTTCTGTATTTCGCCGGTTCACTTCTCCTAGCGCGAAAGGTTAACCCCAGGGATCACATTAGTTCTGGGAACTGGTTGTGCATGGCGTGTCTTCTGCCAGCCCAAATGTGCAAGAGGAATTAATTTCATCACTTCCTGGACCGGTTTGTTTGACGTGGTAAGATCAATACGATATTGGTGTGGCCTACAGCGTTCTACGGTGCACTTTACTGTTCAGTGAAATTAGTTAACTTCGTGCCGTGGCTACTACTACTACTACTACTACTACTACTACTACTACTACTACTACTACTACTACTACTACTACTACTAGTCTACTACTACTATTTCTAATACTGCTGCTGATACTACATCTACTACTGCTTCTAATAATAATAATAATAATAATAATAATAATAATAATAATAATAATAATAGGAACCGCAATCGACAGTGTGAAGCACCAACTCTTGAAAACATCAAGTGTACTGGTCAACTGACAATCTCTCCCGTCAGACCTGACATAGTCCACATAATTACTAGATGTGTTTTTTATCTTCGGACCGAACGGGAAAAAAAGAAATTCGTCAGCAACAACTCGCGATTGCGATGTTGATCGATAGGGATGCATGCTGCTGTGTGTGAGTGCCGTGTGAACAGGTGTATAAGCATTTACTCATCCTCTTCACCAATTATAGTGATTGCTGGAAGGTCTTCTGTCCCCGCCAGCTGTTCATTAATCTGTCAATCCCGTGTAGGATTTAACTCTCGTTGTCCCGCGTAGTTATTACATATGCCTGAATCCGGCTAGGCTGCGGTGTGTATACACAATAGCAACATGTTTGGGACAGAGAGTAAACTAGGCCTTGCGATACATCTTTTCATCATAGGCACTGTTCTTACACTGTTTTGTCGAAAACGAGTATTTTTACTTCGTTCTGTGCGAAAAGACTATTTTTACACTGGTTTATTTAAAACACCGACTATTTTTACAGTGTTTTATCTAGGACATTTTTCCCTCACGGTTTTATCCACTACGACTATTTTAACATTGTTTCATCCAAAGCGACTAATATGCCTTGCAGTTTTAATCCATTGCGACTACATTACAGAGTTGTATCCAAACCGACTATTTTACACTGTTATATCTAAAACGACTATTTTAAACTTAAAACAAAAAATCCAACACGGATTGTTTACACTGTTTTATCCAAAAGGATTATTTTCAACTGGTTCATCCGTCTCCTAAATAAAACGATATTAAGACTGCCTGGAGTGTCGCCGAAGCCGTTTGGCACAGTCATTAGTGCACTTACTTAAAACCATAGTGGACCTGGTGTAGTGTTCAGCACTAGCAGCATTTTTAGAGACAGCACAACTTCCGGGTGGACCCTGTCTCGGGATATGGGTACTGGATAATTCTGGCTTTTCTGGACATTTTCTGGGACGTGGAAGCAGAGGAAGAGGCCGACCACGTAAACGATGGACGCAGGGAATAAAAGAGTCCATGGGAATATCGATACATGAAGCCCATAAGCGGGCACTCTCCCGCTTTTTATACTTCACCTCGACACCGCAAGGTACAAGAGGAACATGATGAGATGAGATGAGATGAGGTAAATTAGATGGGGAAACGAAATGGTCACTGTTGCAATTTATATCGTGTCCTAAATTATGAGACTTCCAAATAAACCACATCCCTGTGGTGGCAACTTCTGTTAGAGGAATACACTGAGAGCGTTAAATAATTAAGTCTTGTATAACAGAGGGTGTTAAATGATTAACACTTTTTCTAGAGCAGTGAAGGTAAAATAATTAACACCTGCCTAGAACAGAAGGTGTTAAATAATTAAAACGTGTCTAGAACAGAGAGGGTTAAATAATTAGTACATTTCCATAACAAAAGTGGTTAAATAATTAACACTTTTCTCGAACAGAAAGGGTTAAATAATAAACACTTTTTTTAAGAACAGAGAGGGTTAAATAATTAACACGAGTCTAGAACAGAGGAAATTATATAATTAACTGGGTCTAGCGTAGAACCAGAAAGCGTTAAATATTAACACTTTTCTAGAGCAAAGAAGGTTGAATAATTTACACTTTTCTGGAACAGAGAGGGTTAAATGATTAACTTTTTCCAGAACAGAGGGTTAAATAATTAACACGTGTCTAGAACAGAGAAAGTTAAATAATTAACTCTTGTCTAGAACAGAGATTACTGTAAAAAATAACAACTTTAAGGAATAGAGGCAGTTAAATAATTAATGATTGTCTAGAACAGAGACGGGTAAATAATTAACAACTTTCTAGAACAAATAACAAATAATTGCAAGCATACAGACTATTAAATGTATAATAACTAGCAATATCTAGAACAGAGAGGGCAAAATTATTAACACTTTCTAAGGTAGAGAAAGTTACATAATATGTATGATAAAGTTAGATACATTAGCAGCTGTTGGGACCACATGAATTAATACGCAGGTGAGAACATAAGGAGGTAGAGAAAATATTTCATTAGAAGCAATGCACCTAACATGGAAGTACAACCAAACACGCCGGCATTGTGGCAACAGAGAAACTCAATGAAAAGAAGCAGTTCTGGAGCAGTCTTCCTGTCTATAACCTATGTGAACTCAGCCGTGTCTCTGATGATGCACCTGCTGGCGGGATATCAAGCCAGCCTCCTGTCTAGTCAAGGGTGAGAAACTTTTCAGGTGAAAGATCAGTTTCCACGCATCTAAGCTGCCCAGATAACTTTCTGTGCGTAGGAGTTTCAATGACGTGTACACACTGTTATAGCTTGACTTCGTAACCGCAAATGATGACCTATACAGCTTCAGTAACCTACTCTAAGCCTTGCTCACAGTTAGATAAACTAAATATTTGCTCACAGTGAGGCAAACTGAATATTTGCTCACAGTGAGATAAACTGAATATTTGCTCACAGTGAGATAAATTGAATATTTGCTCACAGTGAGATAAACTAAATATTTGCTCACAGTGAGACAAACTGAATATTTGCTCACAGTGAGATAAACTGAATATTTGCTCACAGTGAAATAAACTGAATATTTGCTCACAATGAGATAAACTGAATATTTGCTCACAATGAGATGTCAATGACGTGTTCACACTGTTATAGGCTTGACTTTGTAACTGCTGTGTGTGGTTGAAACGATGACTTATACAGCTTCAGTAACCTACTACAATCCTCGCTCACACTGAGACAAACTGAATATTTGCTTACAGTGAGATAAACTGAATATTTGCTCACTCTGAGATAACCTGAATATTTGCTTACAGTGAGATAACCTGAATATTTTCTCACTATGAGATAACCTGAATATTTGCTTACAGTGAGATAAACTGAGTATTTGCTCGCGTGATAAACTAAATATTTTCTCACAATGAGATAAACTAAATATTTGCTTACAGTGGATAAAGTAAATATTTTCTCACAATGAGATAAACTATATATATATATATATATATATATATATATATATATATATATATATATATATATATATATATATATATATATATATATATATATATATATATATATATATATATATATATATACATACAGCTAGTCGTCGACTTACGACCTATGCAACTTACGACCATTCGACTTTACGACCACAATCACTAGCCATATTATTAACTCGAGTCTAGTGCTTCCACATTGACGTGGTAGGCCTTAGGTTCATACCAGAGTGCGATCAGCGTTGCCAGTAGTGGGTTGTGCTCAATATTTAAAGATTTATTTCTGCCTCAATTATCAGTCGAACGGCGTTGTCTGCAAAGATTAGGTTGTGTGACGGTTTATTCCATGCTCAGTCTTCGTAGACTTAGATGGATAACCTGATTTTTGCAGATGATGCTGCAGTTACGACCCACTCTGAGGAAGAATTACAATGTCTACTATCTGCATTCTCCAATGCTTGTTCAGAATTTGGTTTAACAATTAGCAAAAAGAAGACACAGATTATGTCACAAGGTGCACATGGAGTGCCATCAATCTTTATTAACGACGCCGAACTAGAGACGGTAGACCATGTAATAATAATGTTTCCTATAGTATTTTCCACACCTGTATTTTATATGTTTTGCAAATATTACACCAGTTGTACATGTAAAGTTAATGCAGTGTTTTTCTTAAACCTGACGGTGTAAAAATAAGAAACAAAATGGTGTAGAGATGATACAAATGGCACAAAATGAACATCGAAAATTATGATTAATAACAATAATAAAAGAAATTTATGATATAATTTAACTTAAATATTTTTATAACATCACTTCACCTTACTATACACATAGCGTACTCCAAATCGTGTTACGACCGGTCTGTCGGAACCGATCGTGGTCGTAAGTCGACGACTAACTATATATATATATATATCATCTAATCTCATCTCATCGTGTTCTTCTTGTACCTTGCGGCGGTGTTGAGGTGAAGTAAAAACAGCGGGAGAGTGCCCGCTTATGGGCTTCATGTATCGATATTCCCATGGACTCTGCTATTCCCTGCGTCCGTTGTTTACATGGTCGGCCTCTTCCTCTACTCCCCCCCCCCCCCCCGGTCTGTACATCATTGCTTGTTGTGGTATACTGGTAGTTGGTAACCTACTTGCATGGCCAAACCATTTGACTTGCTGCCTTCTTTAAAAAAAAGTCGCTTAAAAGTCGACAGGGTCGACTTCATTGCACCGGGATTTATCCCATATGGCTCGGTCTCTTTCCGCAGCACGGAAAGCGTCGCACAAAGCACGAAATCCGTAGCTTTTAGCGACGACCCACAGGAGTCTCTGAAACATTTAACTCGTAATCCGAAGGGCGCGGCCCGGAATCGAACCCACAACCTTCGGAGCACGAGTCAAACGGCTTGACCACTTCGCCACAGAGACTCCCTTGCTACCTTCTAATAAAATCTAGTGCAGCTATAACCTCCACCTCAGTCCTGATTTCTTCATTTCTGATTTTATCGCTTCTTGATACATTGAGTATTCTTCTCGGGAATGTCATTTCTTTTGTTGTGATGTTTCTTTTCTCTTTTTCTGTCATTGTCAAGATTTGGCATTGGTAACATAGAGTTGGTAGGAAGATTGTGTTGTAAAGTGCTTTCTTAGTAGTTATTGATACATGTTTGTTCTTTAGCATTGGTGCAATTTGTCTAATGAGTTGGTTTGCCTTATTGCATCTATTTTCGATCTCGTCTTCTGATGTGCCATTTGATGATATTATATTTCCTAAGTACTTGAAACTCTTTACTTGTTTAAGGGATGTTAGTTTAGGTGAATCGTTGTTGCTTTTTTTTTCTTTAGTTGCAGTCATTACCTCTGTTTTACTTGTGCTAATTTTCTTGTTACGTTCCCTACACATTTTAGACTCGTGTAGTCTTGTAATTCAGCTTCTGATTTTGCTATTAGTGCTTGGTCGTCCGCAAACAGGAGTTCTCTAATGGTTAGATTTGCAGATGGTTCTTCTTCCGTGTTCTCGTCATGCGGTGTTCTTGCGGTCTCTGTTTCGCTGGTTTCTTTACATATGTTGTCTATATATGTTATGAACAAGAGAGGGGACAGGACACAACCTTTTCGTACTCCAGATCTTATGGTGAAGGGTTCTGAGTGTCCTCCAGTTGCTCTCACTATGCATTCAGTATTGTTGTATAATCTTTTAATTATTGTACGCCGAAAATATAATGAGAAATGTCAGAGATGACATAACCATGGAGCAATATAATGCCCTAAGTATCAGTGTTCATGAAGTACCAGAGATTCGATATGCTGATAAAATAATGTATTACTATCCACATTACAGAATGGTATAGAACGACTAATAACCTCAATCCCCCCCCCCCCCCCCCAAAATAGTGACAATTACAACTTATATCTTAACATAGCAAAAGCAAAGATAATGTATACAGATAGAACTAATATGGAGAACGAAATATACGTTAATGAGGAAAAATTAGAATATTTCGGGTCATTATATTACCAATAATGGTGACACAATAACAGAAATTAAAAGACGAATATCTGTTGCTCTTCAAATGCTAACACAACTAAATAAATTGTGGCGTGGGACAGGTAGACCTACAAAAACTAGATTTTTAAGAGCATTTTTCCCATTGCAACATACGCCTGTGAGAAATGGACACGTACTAAACAAGCTGAACAGCGCATTAATGTGTTTGAATATAAATGTTATAGACGGGTTCTAAGAATATATTGGGTACAGAAAAGAACAAATGTATCCATGCGACAAGATCTGAATATTGAAGAAGGTTGGCTACTAAAGATGATGAAACAAAGAAAATTGAAATGTTTTTGTCACTTGAAATGTCATGATGGTTTGGAGAGAACAATAATGGAGGGGTATATGTCTGTGAAGAGAGGAAGAGGAAGGCCAAAGAGAAGATGGGTGCAGAATGTGGCAGATAATTTCCAGATGGGTGTATTGGACGCGGGACATCTTGCTTACGACCGAGAAATGTTCCTGAATGTATATATATATATATATATATATATATATATATATATATATATATATATATATATATATATATATATATATATATATATATATATAATATATATATAGAGAGAGAGAGAGAGAGAGAGAGAGAGAGCGAGAAACCACAAACCATCTCCTGTCTAGATCATGATGGTATATTGTAACATGGTAGGTTCAGGTGGTATTTTATTTTCTAAATCTCACCAAATCGTGAGCAATGTGTAAGCAAGTAAATGTTCATGATAATGTTCGTATTGTACCCCCTTCCCCCCCCCCCCCCCCCCCCCCCCCCCCCGCTTTTCATTTGTAAGTCCTGTTAATGACGTAGACAATAAAGGCAATGTTTGATTACGTTCATGCAACATTTCTGGCTAGTACCCCATGCTAACATTCAATTTATAGGCCGCCGAGTCTACGAATGTCAACTGCGACATGAACGAGTCGTTCTAAAGTTTACATTCACTGACAACTAACGAATGGTTCTAGCAACACAGCATGAAAACTACGAATGCCTGGAGTACTTGGTTGTCCTGGACCTACTACGAATGCCTGGAGTACTTGGTTGTCCTGGTCCTACTGGGAGTTGTCCTGTACAAACAAGAAATATGAATGCTGTCCAAGGAAATAACTGCTTCCGGTTTTCAGTGGCAGCTTTTTGTATTAGCATGAATCGATATCTCATCTTAATGACAAATAACCAGAAGGGCAAGAGTTGGTCCCAGCCGGTGGACATTTTTGTTCTACAAATATTACCGAGCCACTGTTTGTCACTGTGTTCCACTGTTACGTTTTTACATAATCTGCTTCATCTTCATTTTCGGAATGTCTGCTTCGTTACAATAGAATTATTGAGTCGGATGATGTATGTTACAATAGAAGTATTGAGAGGGATAACGCATGTTACAATATAAGTATTGAGTCGGATAACATGTTACAATAACTAATGAACGAGCGAACGAACAAACTTTATTTTCAAAGGGTTAAGAATTGGGCACTCAGGCCCGTCTAACATTTTAAGTAACGAGCAGTGTTACGTATGTTACAATAGAAGGATGCAGTCGGACGACGTATGCTACAACAGCAGTATCGAGTCGTATGGCATATGTTACAATACAAGTATCGAGTAGATGAGTTTGTTACAATAGAAGTATCAAATTGTATGATGTATGCTACAGGAGACGTATCGAATCTTATGAAATATGTTAGGGCGGGCCAATAAGTAAGTCACACAGTTCTGTGGGATGGCAGGTAAATGTAGTTGGTGTTTTCTATAGGTATCATTAGGTGAAAGCAGCATCTAACTTTATATTCCCGTCGGTCAGGAGGCGCTAGGTGTCTCATGCGCAGTGCATAAAAAAATGAATGTACTTACGGAGTGTACAACCAAAGAGCAACGGGGTGTTGTGCGTTTTTTTTTGTGGGCAAAAGGACTGCCTGCAAAGGACATTCATAAGAAAATGCTTCCTGTTTATGCTGACAAATGTTTGTCCCGTAAAGCGGTGCATAGCTGGGTAGAAAACATCCTTATTCGCCTTGTGTCCAAAAATTCAAGGTTACGCTATCTGCAGGGAAGGTTATGCTGACAGTGTTCTGGGATTGTCAAGGAGTGTTTTTAACCAATTTCAAGAAGAACGGTGACAATGTGAATTCTGAATCGTACTGTGAAGATCTATGGATACTTCATGATGCAAATCGAAGAAAACGTCCAGGACTGCTGACTAGGGGAGTATTGCTTCTTCATACCAATGCCAGACCACATACGGCTCGATTAACTCAGGAGAAAATTAACTAACTAAGGTGGGACGTTCTAGAACATCCGCCTTACAGCCCCAACTTAGCCCATGGCAATTTCCACCTTTTTGGTCCACTGAAAATCCACCTTGGCGGGAGACATTTCGCGAATGACGCCGAAGTTGAATGTGAAGTGAAAACGTGGTTTAGAAAACAGAGTTCTGTGCAGCCGGTTTGGGAGGACTTATAAAACGATGGGATAAGTGCATCAATGCTGGTGGAAATTATGTTGAAAAATAAAGGGACAGTGTATGTTATCAGTTATCAGTTGGGGTATCTTCATTGCACTCGGGACAGGTCCATAGGTGCTCAGATCTCCCCCAGCATATACATCAGCGTCCGGTGGCTAATAGTGCCAGTTCTGTGTTGGTTGACGAGGCACTTCGTTTTCCCAATGTACCTACCGCTCGTGTCTGGCCGTGCCAATTCTTAATCCCAAGTCTCTCATCCTGGACAGCGATGTGGATTCACTGACATCAACATCCTCTGTTCTCGGCATATCTTTAAGGACGTTAATAACATCCGCACGATCCATGGGCTGGCCATCTGCAGGGGGTGCAGAGCCAGCCAGTTTATCAGCTCGTTCATTCCCCTCGACTCCCGCATGTCCCGGGACGAAGATGAAGGTGACTTTACGAACAACAGACTTCCGCAGCGACTCAGTCCACTGTCTACGTACAGATCCAGCTTCGACCTTCTGAATCATGCTCATTGAATCAGAACACACACGTTGGTATAATGCTGTCTGGTGTCAAGTTGTTATCATATTTAGTAATTTTTCTATAGCCATTTGTGACTTATTTATTGACTTCCCCTCGTATATTACATGTATTTGAGACCGTGTCGCGCTGTGTTATAACGTGTTGGTATGGGAGCCGGTCGCTCAGAAAGCAATGCCAAACTACTGAACGTAAAATCTTGCCTAGTACATCAACAGCAGCTGAAAAATGCTGGTGTTGACTGCAACGTCCTGCAAGGGATATGCAACATTAAATGAAAAAAAAAACACACACAATTCAAAGCTCATATCATAATTGTTTTGTAAACTTATAAACGGAGAACTGCATGCCCTGCACAGGTCTTTGCCATTCACCTCATTATTTATTGGCTGTTTGTTATGTACTAAGCAATTTCAGTACATGTTTGTCATTGTTTTCTGAACGGCCGACACCACATACCATGAAAATCAACGCAAAGCGGACTGCTTCCAGATAGGCCACGGCTGGTTTCCAGCCCTTGTTTCTGTCCGTTGGGAAGTCGTGAAACTGCCTCCCTGTCTCGTAGTCTACAGCGCTGAATTTTGTGAACTTACACAAAACTAAAGTTACCGTCAAAAGACAAACCTTTAATGTCAACGACAAATCACAATCAACAATGAGGGGAATGGAATGGATAAGAGCAAACACTTTTAATCTTCCGGTGTGCTGATACCGGGGAAGCGGGTTCAACCCCTACATGGGTCAGTTGGACTAAAATGTTGACTTCTCGCCTTGACTAGAGAACGTAAAGTACAAGTTGTAGCAAGTGCGTGGATTACGCTTGAGTTCAAAGTGAGTGAACGTAGAAAAGAATGGATTAAAAACTGTGAATACATTGATTCAGTTATCAACTACAAGAGGACCGGCCGCTCACATGAGGACCGACCGCTCACAAGAGGTCAGGCGGATACTGGTGATAGTGATGTCAACGTTAAACAATATAACCGATTCAATGCCGAAGGATATGCCAAATGTGACTTCCAATTTGGACAGAAGGGCGATATATTGCCGTACTAGGGTCGTTATGTGATTTGTTTCATGTCACGGTATCTTCCACAATTTCAAAGTACAGTGAATGAAAAGTTGCATTATACTACTTGTTGACTTGATAGCGTACCGTGTCTGGCTCAAACCTACTTCTGTTGTTTGGCAGTGAATCAGTTAGGAGTCAAAGGCACAATATCAACAAACAATTAAATGAACATTTTGTCAACATAACTCACATGTGGCGACATACAGATGCGTGCGTTTGACCGTTACTCATTTCATGTGATAGATGTTACATAATAAATATTCTGGTATATTATAGATGTTGCATATAAATATTCCGTATGTAATAAATGTTACATAATAAATAGTCTGGTATGTCATAGATGTTACATAATAAATAGCCTGGTATGTAATAGATGTTACAAATAAATATTTAGGTATGTAACGTGATTTTTTTTTAAAAATATGTGCATGTCCGTTTTAAAACATCGCAATCACCCCAGCGCTTTTTTTTTTCCAAAGTTATTTGTGATTTTCTGGGTAATTGTATGTTCAGTAGTATGCTGTCTGCCGGTCTCCCTGGCTTAGGTCTTTTTCCGTAATCCCGTATATTCTCGTGAGTAACGTAACCTGCGCGAGAATCGGTAGCTGTTCTCGCTCGTTGGTAACTTACGAGATATGTGAGCCGGTCGCTTGGAAAGCAATGGCAAATTACTGAGCGTAATTTTGCCAAGTACACCAACAGCAGCTGAAAAAATGCTGATGTTGACTGCAACGTCCTGTAAGTGATATGAAAAAAAAGTATGCTGTCTAAACGACCGACACTCATGCCTTTATTACAGTTCAACGCGGTAGGGTTTGCATCCAAATCTCCTGCAGCTAATTTCAGCCCCGGTATACGAGGAAGTGCCGTCCCCCTTGCCCTAGGCGTTAGCGACTTTCTCCGTAATCTCGTATATTCTATTGAGAAACGTAACTTGAGTGAGAATCGGTAGTGGTTCTCGCCGCGTTGGTGACTTAAGGGGTATGTGAGCCGGCCGCTCAGAAAGCAATGGCAAACTACTGAGCATAATCTTGCCAAGAAATCAACAGACAGCTGAAAGATGCTGATGTTGACAGCAATGTCCTGTAAAGGATATGCGAGAAAAAAAAAAATACGAGGTTGTGACATGCGTCAGCGTTCCTTTAGTCACAGAGTGAAACATGTTAGAGAATAAATATTCAGGAATGTGATACATGTTAGAGAATAAATATTCAGGAGTGTGATACATGTTAGAGAATAAATATTCAGGAGTGTGATACATGTTAGAAAATAAATATTCAGGAGTGTGATACATGTTAGAGAATAAATATTCAAGAATGTGATACATGTTAGAAAATAAATATTCAGGAGTGTGATACATGTTAGAGAATAAATATTCAAGAATGTGATGCATGTTAGAAAATAAATATTCAGGAATGTGATACATGTTAGAGAATAAATATTCAGGAATGTGATGCATGTTAGAGAATAAATATTCAGGAATGTGATACATGTTATAGAATAAATATTCAGGAGCGTGATATATGTCTTGTTTTTTTTTTTTGCATATCCTTTACAGGACATCGCTGTCAAAAGCAGCATCTTTCAGCTGTCTGTTGATTTCTTGGCAAGATTACGCTCAGTAGTTTGCCATTGCTTTCTGAGCGGCCGGCTCAGTTATCCCGCAAGTCACCAGCGGGGGACGAACCGCTCCCAGCTCTCGCCCGCTTACGAGACTCTGCGTGATAAACGGGATTACGGAGAAAGTGTTGTAACCCCTCGGCCAGAGAGACCGGCGTGATATATGTTAGAGAATAAATATTCAGGAATGTGATACATGTTAGAGAATAAATATTCAGGAATGTGATACATGTTAGAGAATAAATATTCAAGAATGTGATATATGTTGGGGAATAAATATTCAGGAATGTGATACATGTTAGAGAATAAATATTCAGGAATGTGATACATGTTAGAGAATAAATATTCAGGAATGTGATACATGTTAGAGAATAAATATTCAGGAATGTGATACATGTCTGAGTGTACATAGCATATGGTATGTTCAAAACAAGGTTTTATCGTTGTGACTCTGAATAATGAAGACACAAACAATAGATTTCACAGTTTATTGCCGGGCATATTTCGCTGTATCGGTAGGCCTTATCGTTCGTATTTCAATTGAAAGAATTCATTACCCTACGTGGGACGCAAAGATGTTTCCA
Organism: Cepaea nemoralis; assembly: GCA_014155875.1. Lineage (NCBI taxonomy): Eukaryota > Metazoa > Mollusca > Gastropoda > Stylommatophora > Helicidae > Cepaea > Cepaea nemoralis. The sequence goes on along the minus strand of JACEFZ010024367.1, from coordinate 19,302 downwards.
AGGCATCGGATCGTCTTGGCTAAAGTAGGTAGGATCGCCGATTCCTCCGAAGTCGGAAAGTGTCTGCCTGTACGGCGAGGAACCACCAGTCTGCACACCAATAAGCCAGGCATGGGACAACGGATACTCACGCACACCTCAGGTCCTGTATGACATCACACTGATGTTGGACAACAGGATGTCTTCATCCGATATACAGGACTTCGCGTTGGAGCTCAAGCCAACGAACGCAAGCTAGCAAGCATTACCCTACGTCACTAAATGTTGAACATTAGTCGTTAGCAAACACCTGACGAGATACAGCGACATGTGTCACTCAATAAATTGAGCAATATGTTACAGAAAAGATATTAAGGTAATGTGTATATAATTATTAAATTATTTGGACATCTTATGAGATGAAATAAATTGGATAACTTGGTGACAACTTTCAAGACTCCGGAGGAATGAACAATGGGAAGACAGAGAAGTAAATATCTGAATGGCTTGGCCACGTGTCATGGTCGAGACAGGGACACTGAGCTGATCCACGGCTCTGGTGATCATGCGAGATGGCGAAACATGACCGCCCACGCTTATCGGCATGGCATATGATGATGATAATACATGTTGGAGAATAAATGGGTTGGTATGCTACATGTGTTAGGTTCAAAACATAAAGTAATTAAAAACATTATTTATGATTACAAAACACATTTGAAATGTATTGTATTTAAATATTATAAATAATATATAATGTCGTATATAAATATAGTTATGCCGTTTGTTAGAAAAGTCATTAACCAGTCATACACGTAATGTCGTCGTCTGTAAGGTAAAAATCGCCAACAGCCAAAACATGATGGGGTTGACTGCGACGTAATGTAAAGAAAATACAGCTAACTTTAAGGTAAACATGTTAACGCTATTTCATGTCAACTCTTTCAGTCCCGAACAAAGCTTAATGTCTTCTCTTTTTTTTTTAACAGTTGGTCAAACCATACTGCAAACAATATCCCCGTGCGGCCACTCTCATTGTGCATTTTGTCTCTAGGAAAACAGCGCACTCTTGATTTATCATAGTGGTTGTTCCCCCAAGCACAACTTCTACATCTGCTCAAAAACGTCCCAGGAATGAATGAGTTAAAGCAGACATGTTAAGTGTCGGCCATTAATATTTTAACTTGCCTCATCTCTGGCAGTCTAAATAACTGATGGAAGCAAAATAGGCCGGGTATACAGATGGCGTAGTTAACTGGTGGGGGGTAGAGATTGTCCAGTCGTGCCATGCTAGAGGCCAGGGGAACGGAGTCAGCTTATCCGGTCTTACTATCATAAGAAGTCCAAAAACCTGACCCGTGCGCTACTCCCAGGTCCAATATGGAGGAGCACGAATAGAGGGCAATCACTCTTGATTAAAAGGCGTGCTTCTTGTCTGCTGCTGTCTACAGCTCCGGGCCAGAGGCAAGACAGTTTCCAATTCTCGACTTCTCCAGCTGCTCTTCTCTTTTCTAGTCGGAGAAAATAAATAGGAAAAGTATTTGGAGATGTCTGAGCATTTCAGCGTGTGTAGATCACGCGGCTGGAGGGGACAGACCGAGTGTCTCGCGTGAAAGTGCGGTACATATACTCGCGATGTTCACTTATTGTATTGTGCGGTTCCGCCGGAATTAGAATTATGGGTATGAGGTAATTGTAGTTGTGCCGGTTGTATAATTGCATCTAGTATTATATTGTACTGTTCAATTCATTCTAAACAACGAAATGCAGAGAATGGTGTTCGTGCGCGTTTATATGATGTATATATGTATAATGTCATGAACAACCTATGCCAGCCATATTTTTATCGACATTTTGAGCAACCCGAGTCGTGTAAAGCATATTAAATATTATGAAGTCACCCCGGAACAAATATTCTTTAATTGATAATTGGTTTATTTAAAGCGAAATGCAATATTGTGGTGATTACGAAATGTTGAACGCTAACATATTTTCATTTTTTTTTTTGGTTGTATAAATTCTTTAATTGTGAAATACTCTCACGTGATATGTGAATTATTTCTGGTGCTTCCTGTTAAACTTATTCTTGTTAAGCTTCTATATCCGTGTTTTCAGTGCGGCTACCGCTTCCTTTAGTCCTCTTCTTCTCCTTCCGCCTTTCATCTTTCTTGCCCCATCCCCTTTACTTCTTCATATTTATTACTTTTCTGCATATCGTTTTCATTTTTCATCTTATACTTTATTATTTACTAAATGTTTCTTTCTTTTTACTTTGTTTTTCTATACTTTCATGTTTTCTAATTCTGTTATTTTACTGCCTTTCTTACTTTGAGCAGCATTATCATCATTGTTTTCTTCCTCGTCCTCGTTCTCCTCCTCCTCTTCTTCTTCTTCTTCTTCTTCTTCTTCTTCTTCTTCTTCTTCTTCTTCTTCTTCTTCTTCTTCTTCTTCTTCTTCTTCTTCGCTCCCCCCTCTTTTTTAATTGAAAACTATCGGCCTCGTTCAGTTGTCATTGTCTCCACTTGCGGACCGTATGCTGCATCAGTTTCTCTATTTCCTTCCTCCGTGCGTCTTTTTTTTTTGGCGGCGTATTACCTGCTTTTGTGTATTCTTTAGTTGTTTTGATTTGTTATTTTTGGTTACTGATGGCAAATGATGATGTTGATACTGATGATTATGATAATAATAATGATGATAATGATTATTTCTGAAACTAACTAATATACAATAAGCATTTAATTTTAGATTATATTTTAAGAAAGTGAAAAACTGCACCAAAAAGCAACACTTTCAAGCCTAGACTAAACATATCCCCGATTAGACAGGTAGCCAACAACATGCAACACATACGAACACAAACACATGTGTACATAGTTACATATATGCACAAATATATACGCTTACATGCAAGACTCTAAAAGCATGTTTTTGCTTGTAATATTATATTTCCACAAGCCCGTGTTATTTCTGTCTGGTCCTGGACTGTGATGTGAAAGATTGAACTGTCTGGGCTGTGATGTGAAAGGTTGAACTGTCTGGGCTGTGATGTGAAAGGTTGAACTGTCTGGGCTGTGATGTGAAAGGTTGAACTGTCTGGGCGCTGGCTGTTTATTGTTAGGTGCTGTCTCATCTGCTCATGCTTGCAAGGTGGATCGGATGTGCACAGTTTGACTGCAGGAGGTTTTAATAACATCGCAATGGATTAGTTCCTGTTCGTAGTCTGTGTTTCTTATTTATGCAACGCTCACACACAATCCACCTCAGTGTTTTCTGAAATAATATGTTCTTTGGAAACATCATCATCTTCATCATCATCACTATCATCAGTTGACGCAGAGGTCCCCATTCAGAGCACCACAAGCCGTCTTATGCTTGACTACCCCATGTAGCACACTCCAAGCCGTCTTATGCTTGGCCACCCCATGTAGCACACTCCAAGCCGTCTCATGCTTGGTCATCCCATTTAGCACACTCCAAGCCATCTTATCCTTATCCACCCCATGTAGCACACTTCTAACCGTCTTATGCTTGGCCACCCCATAAAGCACACCCCATGTAGCACACCACTAGCCGTCTTATGCTTGGTCACCCCATGTAGCACACTCCAAGCCATCTTATCCTTAGCCACCCCATGTAGCACACTCCTGGCCGTCTTATGCTTGGCCACCCCATGTAGCACACCCCATGTAGCACACCCCATGTAGCACACCCCATGTAGAACACCCCATGTAGAACACTCCTGGCCATCCCAAGTAGTACACTCCACGTAGCACACAACAAGCCGTCTATTCTTGGCCACCCCATGTAGCACGGTTCATGTCCTCCCAAATAATGCATCTATGTCTCTGCTTCTCTTCTCCGTGTGTTTTTAGGTATTTCTATATTTACAAGTGGATTCCAGGGAAAGCACTTTCTAGTTATACAATTCTCAGGTTACCTCACTGTGCGTCCTATACACGGCCAGCATGGTTTCTTCACCTCTAGGTTCACTGTTATTTGTCTCCATGAGGCTCCACATTGGTGATTCATCAAAATCTTTAACACCTCTACTTCGTTTACCCTTAAATATTCACTTGATTGGTATATCGTTTCATTGATACGCCATTGGATGTAACAAAAGTATCTTGTCCTTTCATTTTTACTTCTTTCACCAGTGTCTTATGTTATATCCACTTGTTTTAGTACTTCCTTGTCTTTTTCAATCCCAGAAGCCACATTTCCAGAAACCCCATGTTCCTACTTGATAGTGAAGTGCTTACTTCCACTCCATACAGAAGTGTTGGCAAGGGGTAACATCTGTCGATCCTGGTTTTCTCTTTCTCTCTATTTCTCTCTCTCTCTCTCTTTCTCTCTCTTTCTCTCTCTCTCTGTCTCTCTCTGTCTCTCTCTGCCTTTGTGTGTGTGTATGTATGTGCGCGCGCGTGCGTGCGTGCATGCGTGTGTGTGTGTGTGTGTGTGTGTGTGTGTGTGTGTGTGTGTGTGTGTGACATTTGTTTGGAGAGAATATGTTTCACGTTGTTGAATATATACACTGCAATCATTGTAATACAGGATATTAATGTTGTCTGTGCGGTCAATGAACAGTATAGTTAGGCCGTGTCAATATGTAGTGTTTGGATGTGTAGTGTGTGAATGTGTATTGTATATGTGTGGTTTGTGAATGTGTATTGCATGAATGTGTTGTGTCTGTATGCGCGTGAATGTGTCTATAGGAAGCAGGATGGCTTATCGGCGACAGTGAAACCAACCAATTGTTAGCTTATAGTTAATACACAATTTTGTCGGTGAGCAAACTATACCTATACACACATAAACGGTCGAATATATCTTCTAGCTATTGATTTCAGTGTTTTTCCGTGTGTTATTCCTATTCTGCTGTCATGATTATCATACGGTCAGTATATCAATGAACTGCTAACCAATATGTCAGTGGACAGTTGTCAGTTCATATACAGTGAGAAGACAGTTAGCAGGAAACACTTGGGATGTACATAACTATTAGACTCGCCACATTCTGAACACAATCATGGCAAATATCTCACCACACTTCCATCCTCCCACCAATGGTTTAGACCGTCGATTCGTGTCGCTGGCTGCTCTTCATTCATAACTCGTGTGTTGATTGAGGCAAAAGCCTCATTCGGCAAGACAAGGCGTGGAGGAAAACAAATGGAACTGTGATGACAACAAACTTTGATTCACGTCATTAACGTTGCTTCGACCGGCACTCGAGTTGTCCACGGCAACTGGAGCCAATCCAAACCTCGTTCATTTTCCAGCACAACGGGGCCCGGTGAAGAAGCTGTCTCGTCTAGGACTCCAGTCAACAGAAACATGAGTAAGCCAATTGTGTGTTGTTTGTGTTCTTGGATTTATTTAGAATACTGTCTGCATTGTTACATCTCTCCGTTATGTTTTCTCACCATTGGTATCTGGTTGCATGCACTAATGGTTTGTTTTGTCTTCTATTCTTCATTACATATTAAAGATTTTGAGGAACTTAACTTACGCGATGCCAGCTTGTCAGTTACCTAAATCTTTTGCCTGGTATTTTAAGCGATTCTCAGTTAATTCTGTTTCATACCGGATGACTCGCCATGCGTCTATCGCCACCCCATACAAGCTAAGTTCTCCTTTCAGTCCTCTGTCCACTCAGTAGTAACAGCCTACCCCAAGTTGTTACTTTAACCAGTTACGTCCAGTAGTGTTACAATTGTAACAAATATAGACCAAGTGATTAATCATTTAGCGTCTTAGAATTCAAGGAGTTATGGTAAGTTTTACTAGGTGTGCTTACAGGCCAGGTATTTTGTACTCTTAGAATCCACGTGACTTAGTAGGAATCACTGTTAAATGTTGTTTAACCCATACTATACCTTGCCACACACGTTACGATTGTTCAGTACTGCGTGACTAATTCACTTTTCTATACTGATCCTGTCCCCCCTATACGTTAGACTCACCTGCTGTATGTGACTTCCACTATTCTAGACTCATAAAGTCCCTACACGTTAGATGAACCCGATGTATGTAACTGTTCACTGTAATCTTACATGCCTCATAGCGCTATCATCTCGGATCCTTGACTCACACACTTGTATTACTTTAAGTCATTGGTGAGCAACCTTTTTTTCTGCCAAGGACCATGTGGGATATTGATAACATCCATCGCAGCCCATACATAATTATCACCTTCATAATTAGCCTGCTATATTTTTTCAATCATGTAATCAGCTCTTTCCTAATGTGATGGCTGGAATTGCTTGCTTCTTTATAGTGAGGCATGCAATGTTAGCTGGCGCTAGTGATACTTCATTTATTGATGACTGTTTAATAAACTAACTGACTGGTTGAATTTCGTGTCCCGCCTGCGGTTGGATTGGCAGGGCCAGACCAAATAATTTTACTGGCCTTATACGACCCGCGGGCCGCACTTCCCTACCAGAATAACTATCTGCACTGGCCACCTCTTTAGCGATTTAGGCTGTACTGGGATTAAATTCCTGAAGACCGATTGAGTTGTCCCGTAGTCTGTATAGGATTGTTCCTTCTGTGAGTGTTCTTCGTGTGTTAAAGTCGAAGAGTTAAAATTTTCCATGTTCATGTGTTAAACGTGACCAACTGGCATGGAGGCGGCGTGTTGACATCTGACTCACCGTGTGCACGACGATGAATGGACATGTTTGTAGTTGCAAACAACTTCATGATGGCCGCTTCTCGCCTGCTCAATGTGTAATGGGCCGCGCAAATTGTCTCCTAGCATACATTACCATCATCGTCTAGTGCGCCGCCAAATGACGTAGGCGTTTATTTGTCTTACAGATCTCAGTCATTCGTGTTTTATTTTGGATCCTGTCTATAGATCATATTCTGTCTTGAACACACAGACACACAGACACACACACACACACACACTGTATACTCTTCTTTATGGCAGTGAAACCTGGACAACTTACTCACGCCAAGAGAAACGTTTAAACAGCTTTCATATGCGTTGTCTGCGAAGAATACTTGGTATTAAGTGGCAAGACAAAATCACAAATACTGAAGTATTGGAAAGATCAGGTTCTGTGTCGGTGTATTCCATGCTCAGTCTTCGTAGACTTAGATGGATAGGACACGTTAGGAGGATGGATGATGGTAGAATACCAAAGGACATCTTTTTTGGTGAATTACAGACGGGTAGGAGATCTCAGGGTCGGCCTCTACTACGATACAAAGATATGTGTAAGCGGGACATGATTGATACAGGCATTGATAATGCACAATGGGAGTACGTCGCCGCTGAACGTGTTGCATGGAGGGCAACTATCAGAAATGGAATAAAGACAAAGGAGAAAATGATTGCAGATAAAGCACACACAGAGCGTGAGAGACGTAAGATGGTGCAAAATGGTGGAAATGACCCTGTTTTCACATGCACCTACTGTGGGCAAACATTTGCAGCAAGAATTGGCCTTACCAGCCACTCTCGCCACCGCAATGGATCGTAGTTATTGCCATATGACAGTTATTAAGCCTTTTTGAAGCACAATGTACCAAACTATCGTCTGTCAAGACGGGAAGGTGCCAATGTAATGTATATATCGTACAATTAATCTCATAAACTATAACACTAAGCTTCTACCCAGAATCATAATGAGAAGAATCAGAAAGACAATAAAAATTGAAATACTTGTTGGCGGTTATAATATAAATAATATACGCTATGCAGATGACACAGTATTGTTGGCGGATAATTCAACAGACCTACAACAATTGTTGGACATTGTAGTAACAGAGAGTGCAAGGAAAGGACTCTCCTTGAATATCAAGAAAACAGTAACAATGGTGATATCAAAGAAAATGGTGACACCAAAAAGTGACATAGAAATAGAAGGGAAAATTCTTAGCCAAGGAGATAATTTTAAATACCTAAGGGCATTCATAACATCAGATGGAAGATGTACAATAGAGATTAAGAACAGAATATGGCAAGCAAAGGTCGCATTTCAGAAAATGAAGAGTATCTTATGCAATAAGTCACTATTTATGAATGTAAGAAAGAGAGTGCTGAAATGCTATGTAGAACCAGTTTTGCTGTATGGCAGTGAATCTTAGAATGTAAATGAACAAATTAAGAAGAAATTAGAAACAACAGAGATGTGGTTCCTGAGACGAATGTTGCGAATTCTTTGGACTGCCAGAGTAACTAACAACGATAGCCTGAAACAGGCTAATGAAACTAGAACATTATATACAACAATATGGAAGAGATAAACATCTTACTTCGGTCATGTGATGAGGCAATGGAGAACATCGTGACAACTGGAAAGATCGAGAGGAAAGGAGCCAGAGGGAAACCAAGAGAAATGATGCTGGATGAATTGAGACGGTGGCATGGAGGAATATCAGCAGCAGAGTTGATCCAGAAAACTAGAGACCGAGATCTGTGGAGAGCCATGAACGCCTGCGCCAGCTGGCAGGGCACCTGATGATGATGACGATATATATATATATATATATATATATATATATATATATATATATATATATATATATATATATATATATATATATATATGATAACTGTACCAGCGTACAAGTCGACAATCTGATAATTGTATTAGCGGTTAAGTTGACAATTTGATGGTTGTATCAGCTTACACGTTGGAAATGAGATGATTGTATCAGCTTACACGTTGAAAATGTGATGGTTGTATCAGTTTATACGTTGAAAATGTGGTGATTGTGTCAGCTTACACTTTGACAATGTTATGATTGTATCAGCTTACACGTTGACAATATAATGAATGTATCAGATTACATGTTGACAATATGATAAATGTACCAGCTTACTTGTTGACAATATATTGACTGTACCAGCTTACATACTGACAATAGGATGAATGTTTTTAATGGTGCATGTCATTTGGATGACATTTACCCAAACTCAGGTTTGTTTACTTAGTTTGTTATTGCTTTCTGAACGACAAATCAACGGTTAACTCCAATTGACTTATCTAGGGACTGAACCCCGTAAGTTGTCGTCAGCTTACCGGACGTTTATGCGCGAGTGCTTCATAGACGTTGATAATGTCATGAACATACCCACTTACATCTGTGAATACCATGAACATACCCACGTACATCTGTGAATACCATGAACATACCCACTTACATCTGTGAATACCATGAATATACCCACTTACATCTGTGAATACCATGAACATACGCACGTACATCTGTGAATACCATGAACATACCCACTTACATCTGTAAATACCGTGAACATACCCACTTACATCTGTGAATACCATGAATATACCAACTTACATCTGTGAATACCATGAACATACGCACGTACATCTGTGAATACCATGAACATACCCACTTACATCTGTATATACCATGAACATACCCACGTACACCTGTGAATACCATGAACATACCCACTTACATCTGTAAATACCGTGAACATACCCACTTACATCTGTGAATACCGTGAACATACCCACGTACATCTGTGAATACCGTGAACATACCCACGTACATCTGTGAATACCATGAACATACCCACGTACATCTGTGAATACCATGAACATACCCACTTACATCTGTAAATACCGTGAACATACCCACGTACATCTGTGAATACCATGAACATACCCACTTACATCTGTAAATACCATGAACATACCCACTTACATCTGTGAATACCATGAACATACCCACTTACTTCTGTAAATACCGTGAACATACCCACTTACATCTGTAAATACCGTGAACATACCCACTTACATCTGTAAATACCATTGAACATACCCACTTACATCTGTAAATACCATGAACATACCCACTTACATCTGTAAATACCGTGAACATACCCACTTACATCTGTGAATACCATGAACATACCCACTTACATCTGTGAATACCATGAACATACCCACTTACATCTGTGAATACCATGAACATACCCACTTACATCTGTAAATACCATGAACATACCCACTTACACCTGTGAATACCGTGAACATACCCACTTACATCTGTGAATACCATGAACATACCCACGTACATCTGTGAATACCATGAACATACCCACTTACATCTGTAAATACCATGAACATACCCACTTACATCTGTGAATACCATGAACATACCCACTTACATCTGTGAATACCATGAACATACCCACTTACATCTGTAAATACCATGAACATACCCACGTACATCTGTGAATACCTGAACATACCCACTTACATCTGTGAATACCATGAACATACCCACGTACATCTGTGAAATACCATGAACATACCCACGTACATCTGTGAATACCATGAACATACCCACTTACATCTGTGAATACCGTGAACATACCCACTTACATCTGTAAATACCATTAACATACCCACGTACATCTGTGAATACCATGAACATACCCACTTACATCTGTGAATACCGTGAACATACCCACTTACATCTGTAAATACCATGAACATACCCACGTACATCTGTGAATACCATGAACATACCCACTTACATCTGTGAATACCATGAACATACCCACTTACATCTGTAAATACCATGAACATACCCACTTACACCTGTGAATCTCATGAACATACCCACTTACATCTGTGAATACCATGAACATACCCACTTACATCTGTGAATCTCATGAACATACCCACTTACATCTGTGAATCTCATGAACATACCCACGTACATCTGTGAATACCATGAACATACCCACCTACATCTGTGAATCTCATGAACATACCCACGTACATCTGTGAATCTCATGAACATACCCACTTACATCTGTGAATACCATGAACATACCCACGTACATCTGTGAATACCATGAACATACCCACTTACATCTGTGAATCTCATGAACATACCCACTGACATCTGTGAATCTCATGAACATACCCACTTACATCTGTGAATCTCATGAACATACCCACTTACATCTGTGAATCTCATGAACATACCCACTTACATCTGTGAATCTCATGAACATACCCACTTACATCTGTGAATGCCATGAACATACCCACTTACATCTGTGAATCTCATGAACATACCCACTTACATCTGTGAATCTCATGAACATACGCACGTACATCTGTGAATCTCATGAACATACGCACGTACATGTACCACCCATGACCATAGCGCCGGAAGACCAGCGTCTAGCCACCACGCTACCGCGGCTCATGTCCACACACAAGCTCTACTGTAACGTGTTTCTTCTAACGGTGCCTCACCTAACAGCACTAGAAGTGTGCTACATGTAACATGTCCTAGGGATTGCTTCTGTTGTTCTGCCGACCTGTTGTCTGCAGGTCTCGGCCTGCCATATTTGTTATATCTTATATTTTTATATCTTGCGGAGTGGAAGGCAAGAGTATATCACCACATCATTTTTCCAAGTACAAGTTCATGAACAATGCCTACTTTGTGCTAGAACGTCACATTCTGGATGGCTGCATGAACGTAGAAACATGTGACCAGCCTTGCTTTCACTTAGCGCACGACAGACAAGGGTGTTGAATCTTTGTCCTATTGTCATCGTGATGTTATCAGCGTAATCTCCTAGCGATCACACAAACACGCCCGCCAAATTAATGGTCAGTTTGTGCACATTCAGGCGAAAGCTTTCGTTGATTTGAAGATAATTCATGAACATGTTACACGGGGATAAGGGTACAGGGGAATATGGTATAGAGGAACATTTGCACAGGGGAACATGGTAAGGATAACATGGTACAGGGGAACATGGTACAGGGGAACATGGTACACGGGAACATGATACAGAATAACATGGCATAGGGGAACATGGTACATGGAAACATGCTAAAGGGGAACATGCTACAGGGGAACATGCTACAAAGGAACATGGTACAGGGAACGCAGTACAGAGAACATGGTACAGGGGGCATGGTACAGGGGGAAATGGTACAGGAGAATATGGTATAGGGAAACATGGTACAGGGGAACATGGTACAGGGAACGTGGTACAGAGAACATGGTACAGGGGAACATGCTACAGGGGAGCATGGTACAGCGGAACACAGAGTATGGGAACATTATGGAATGGAACACGGTACAGGAGAACGTGGTAAAGAAGAACATGATACATGGGAACATGGTACATGGGAACAAGGTACAGGGGAACATACTACAGGAGAACATGCTACAGAGGAACATGGTACAGGGAACGCAGTACAGAGAATATGGTACAGGGGAACGTGGTACAGGGGAGCATGGTACAGGGGAACATGGTACAGGGGAACATAGTATATGGGAACATGGTGCAATGGAACATGGTACAGGAGAACATGATATAAGAGAACATGGTACAGAGAAACAAGGTACATAGGAACATGATAAGGGGATCATGACACAAGGGAAGCACACGATCTGTCGACTCCAGCATCAGTCTTGTAACTGACTATTCTCATGACAGTCTTGTCACTGACTATTCTCATGACAGTCTTGTAACTGACTATTCTCATGACAGTCTTGTGACTGACTATTCTCATGACAGCCTTGTCACTGACTATTCTCATGACAGTCTTGTAAGTGACTATTCTCATGACAGTCTTGTAACTGACTATTCTCATGACAGTCTTGTAAGTGACTATTCTCATGACAGTCTTGTAACTGACTATTCTCATGACAGTCTTGTAAGTGACTATTCTCATGACAGTCTTGTAACTGACTATTCTCATGACAGTCTTGTCACTGACTATTCTCATGACAGTCTTGTAACTGACTATTCTCATGACAGTCTTGTAACTGACTATTCTCATGACAGTCTTGTAACTGACTATTCTCATGACAGTCTTGTAACTGACTATTCTCATGACAGCCTTGTCACTGACTATTCTCATGACAGTCTTGTAAGTGACTATTCTCATGACAGTCTTGTAACTGACTATTCTCATGACAGTCTTGTAAGTGACTATTCTCATGACAGTGTTGTAACTGACTATTCTCATGACAGTCTTGTAACTGACTATTCTCATGACAGTCTTGTAACTGACTATTCTCATGACAGTCTTGTAACTGACTATTCTCATGACAGCCTTGTCACTGACTTTTCTCATGACAGTCTTGTAATGACTATTCTCATGACAGTCTTGTAACTGACTATTCTCATGACAGTCTTGTAATGACTACTTTTCTCATGACAGTCTTGTAACTGACTATTCTCATGACAGTCTTGTAACTGACCATTCTCATGACAGTCTTGTGACTGACTTTTCTCATGACAGTCTTGTAACTGACTATTCTCATGACAGTCTTGTAACTATTCTCATGACAGTCTTGTAACTGACCATTCTCATGACAGTCTTGTGACTGACTTTTCTCATGACAGTCTTGTAACTGACTATTCTCATGACAGTCTTGTAACTATTCTCATGACAGTCTTGTGACTGACTTTTCTCATGACAGTCTTGTAACTGACTATTCTCATGACAGTCTTGTAACTATTCTCATGACAGTCTTGTAACTGACCATTCTCATGACAGTCTTGTGACTGACTTTTCTCATGACAGTCTTGTAACTGACTATTCTCATGACAGTCTTGTAATTGATTGTTCTCATGACTGTCTTGTGACTGACCATTCTCATGACAGTCTTGTAACTGAATATTCTCATGATAGGAGTTTCCGTGTGGAAGGGGATAAGCCGCCTGTCACCTGCTCCGGAGGTCATGGGTTCGATTCCCAACTACAACATTCTGTTCATGAGCCCAGTTTATTTTTGGAGACTCCTGGGTGTCGTCGCAGGAGATATGGAGTGTGTACTTTGTGCAACGCTTTCGGCGGGCCGCCGTGCGGAAAGAGACCGCGCCGTTTGGGATAAAGCCCGGTGCGATGAATTCCAATTCCAATTCCAATTCTCAAAAAAAGAATTTCAAATTCGGTCTCGTCTAACCTGCTTCCTCAGCGGTGGTTATTGTTGAGAGCGTGGTTGTGTGAACTGTTAGTTCTAATTCCTACTGATTATATTGGTTCCTCTCTGTTCGTCGGATAAATTTACTTTGTGCTATCTGGTTGTTTTCTTTGTGTTGTGTTGGTCCTGATAAAGACCGGTCCTTGGTTGGGCCTACTGGGGCCCGCATTCTCTCGTTTGTTGGCTTCTTTTCTCTGTTAGCACTGCTATGTGCTTATCGCTTCTTGTGTTATTCTCATCGGGGCTAGTCCCGGTCATGCCCAGTCCTCATAAAGAACTCTATAAATTGACCTCTTGCCTTTTACACCCTTTGAAACCTTGTATTATGGTGACATTATGATGATGTCCGGCTGCAGCTACTACATTATCTTGTATTCTGGTGACATGATGATGTCGACGTCCTGCTGCATTTACTATATTATCCATGCACGCTTCCCAACTTGCCAGCTGTCTGCTGTCTTATCCTGACTTACTGCCGTATCTTGTAAATTGCTTGCTTTCATTTGCAGGGAATTAGCTCGTGATGTTAATGACTGGGCGATAACCATTAGTGTCAGATCTTTGGCTGGGAAGATTTTTTGTTTAAAGATTATTTTCTGAGCTTCATAGCTACCGTGGTGTGGAAAACATCGCTGTAGCAGATGATCATCTGGAAGTCATAACTTGTCATCATGTCTGTGATCTTGTCACATTCGAGCCTTTGTTTAATCTTCATGTCACATTCGAAGCTTTGTCTAATCTACTTGTCACATTCGTATTTGTGTTTAATCTACGCGACTAAAACAACAAACATTTCCCCGTACACGTTACAATATTAGCACTCCTCAAACGTCGTGACAACAGCAAACTTGGAGGGGAAGACGAACAGCGAAATTTGTGACAGTAAACTCTATGCATGTGTATACAGTGGTATAGAGAAACAATTGTAATGGTAGCAGGCGAGACAGAAAGCTGTGACAAACACTATTATCAACACCATTGCGGTCTGTGTTATATGATGAAGTAAATGTCCTTGTTTTTATGTCAAAAATAAATATAAAAAAACATTATAAAATCAAATCATAACTCACTCGACAAATGTCCGCAATGTTCCTACAGAAATACTATATTTAGCACTCGGGTAGGGTAGTGGACACGCTGAATAGTATGGCTACATTGTGACTTGACGACATGTCCTTGGCTGTTCTATTATTTATGTAAAGCGACACTGACAGTGAAAACAGTAAATACAGCCACGCGCCATGGAGAGTTTCCCTGACAAGGAGAGCAGGAAACGTGTCGAAACGTCAATATATTTACTGCTGTCATTGCGACAGTGTAGGCCAAAGTCATCGTCTGTAAATGTGGGTAAGCAGTGACCTTCGTGAGAGAGGGGAGGACTGCTCCGTTTTCACATAATTCTTTTCTTCCTCGACACCGACGATAACCAGGTTTGTTTAACCGATACGGGCAGGACCAGACCATACAAGTTCAAATAAGTGGACAAGCCAGACTAATTCAATATACACTCACAGAAAGTGTGTGTTTTGTGTGCTCACACGGAAGAAGATAAATAACTTCGTGTCGACACGTTGGAGTCTGGTTGGCGTTGTGTCTCTGCAGGGCCATTAAGTTTGCTTGTTTATTTAACCATGTTAGATGCTTCATCCAGGCACGGAAAGTGTGTGATAATTATCCCATCCTTCACATCAAACTCTTTTTCAAGTCTCTCTTCTATTTACTGCTCAAGTTACTAGCCAGTAAATATAGTCTAACATTTTTGCCAGTAGCTTGTGGTCATCAACAGAGACCTGGCATACCTTGATTGGTTGGCACATATAAAGAGAGCCACATAAAACACCTCTACTAATGTACTGTTTATGGGAACCAGATATCTGGAGCTAGTTGAGTGAGGCATGGGGGGGGGGGGGGGTGGATTAGAGATACGGCAGTTGGTTGAGACACAGCAGAGGGCTATCATACCTGAGGTTGTTAATGGCGTGTGAAATTGTGTCTATGAAAGGATCCACGCATAGATGTCAGTCCCTTGTACTGGCGTGGTCAGAATGTCAGAGCAGTGTACTGATGTAGTGAGGATGTCACAACCGTATACCGAGGTAGTGATAATATCATGTAGCTGTGTAGCAGCGATTTTCTAGCCATGTGTATAGCTCCGACGTCAGGGTTGTTTATAAATTACACGCAGAGGAACAAATTGCAGCCCTCCCTGACTCCCTGTTCAATACCTAACCGGTCTGTTGTATCATCACACGTTCTCACGGCGGCTGCTTTTTGTTGTCGCTAGTGTATTTTTATGATCCGTATTAAGTGTAATAAAATGCTGATTTCATTAATTCTGTTCAATAATTCTTCAAGTGAAATGTTTTGTGACTACTCTATACATCATAGATGCGCATCGTACTCTGTTTATGTTATTACCTCCATTTATATATGTATCCGTTTTTACAATTATTTCGTCTAAAACCCACTTTTACTATGTTAATATTTTCTTCTATTTGATTCAACATGATCAATTTTTAATATAAAATATTGCTTGGTGACTTATCAAGATAATCGTTCAGCGACTACTCCACTATTTCAATTCGCCCTTGTTTGGTTCTGGGATATCGATTGTTCTCATCTATTGCTTTGACCACATTCCTGTTTCCATATTCTTTCATTCAAGACGTGGCATACTTTCACACTTTGTTCTTTGCCAGCTGTAGTAAATTCTGCTGTAATATGATCACACCGTGGCGAATTCCCTTGTTTGACAGTGTGTGTTGCCCAATAGAATTTGCCCAGTGTTGATTCTAGCCCTTTCCTTATTGGAATTATTTGTTTACATCTTTGTAGATGGTAAGTCTGCATGTTTTATATATTTGGCTGCCGCAGTGTAGCCTACCGTCTATTAAGATTTGCTGTATGCTCTATCGGTTTTCTCCCACACGTGTCCTGTGTAGAATGTGTCTTTGTTCTAATGTTTCTGGTCATTACTTTAAGTACTTTGAACATGTCGAGATCTCACCCATTCTCTGATCGTTGCACACTGATCGTGGAGGATGTGCGTCTGGTCTCTCTCTTCTTGACCTCTGTCGTATTTCTCTTGCCATGGATTTCCAAACGGTTCTGTTCTCAGTATGTGACATTGCTTCGGAGTGTCGATTTCTGCGTTGTCGTCCAAACCAAAGTTTTGTGCGTGTTAGGTGTGTGCGCGTGTTTTTCTGTTTCCGTGAGCACGAATGTGTGTATCGAGGGCAACCGACCACGTGGAAAGGAATTCTGCAAGAAACTATCAACACTGCAAATTGAATAGATACAGTAATGAAGATACATCTGCAGACACACACAGAGGCCATGTTAATCAGACATTTGGCGTTGGTCTTATCTTCGGTGTCTGTGGCCTGCGGGTGTTGTAGACGTGTCTGTAAGTTGTGTCATATTTGATACATGAACATGATTCTATCAGAAGCTCACAATCTAAATAGCATCATGTTGTAGTTTAGATAGAGATAATTAGGAAGGCGGTAGAGATATACTTCCTGAGACGATTGATGCCAACATCTTGGTCTGCCAGAGAACTAACAACAATTTTCTGGAGAAGGCTCATGGGAGTAGAACATTGTATATAATTATAAGAAAAAGACAAACATCTTTCTTTGGACATAAATGAAAACCATTGAGATGATCAATGGGAAAAGGGGCAGCTCGAGAGAGTTGATGCTATATAATAATAATAATAATAAGTCTTTATTTTCAAAGGGTTAAGAATTGGGCACGCAGGCCCGTCTGACATTCTGCCCTTCTTCTCTATTTCCTCTCATACATTCTTTCATTCAACATCACTTATGAAGCAACTTTTGACAACAAAAGAACATTAAAACGCATGAAAAATAATCAATAACAAATGACTCACTGAGGCAGTGTTTAACATGGGCATTATAAATACCTAAGGAGGGTGTAACGTGCCATACATAAGGGAATGTTTTTGGCTAGTTGTCGTTTGAGATAAGTTACCATTATTGTCTTTTTTTGTGTTATTTGTTATGGGGGCATGTAGTCTGTACTAAGGTAGTGTTCAAACAGGTTGCGAATGTATGAATCATGATTGGTGGTGTCTTTGATTTCTTGTGGAAGATTGTTCCACAACTGAGCGGCAGAGTATGCTAAGCTTGTTTTATATAAGTCTATCCTAGGTTTAGGGACATGAAGTATATTTAGTCGTTCGCTATGTCTAGCGTTATATTTAAACAATGGCCAAAGGTAGCTTGGAGCATTTTGAAATATGATTTTGTGAATTAGTTTGGTCTTATTAAAAAGCAGGCGCTTGTGGAGTGGCAGTAACCGGAGACGTTTATATAGGTTAGAATTGTCGGTAAGCTTTTCACCATTAATTAAACGCACTGCCCTTTTCTGGAGTGAATATAGGCGTTTTGTTATTGATTTGGAGCATCCATCCCAGACTGTGGAGCAGTAATCAATATGTGTTTGTATATGAGAAGTATAGAATATCTTTCTTGTGTTTTCTTCAAGGAAATTTTTTATTTTGGCAAGTTGGTATATTTTTTTGGCTATTTGTTTAACTAGAGCATGAACATGTGAGTTAAAAGTTAGATTTTGATCTATGATAACACCCAGTGTCTTGTGCTCGGTGACACTTTCTACAGGCATGCTGCCAATGTGCAGCTGAAGAGTTCTCTGCGAGTTTAGAGTGTGAAGTCTTTGCCTGGTTCCTATTAACATAGACTTTGTTTTAGTAATGTTAATTTGCATGCGGTTTGCATGACTCCAGTTAACTACACTATTTATTTCCTGTTGCAAGGATAATTCTAGCACATTACGATCAACAGTGTTCGTATATACTGTGCAGTCATCAGCAAATAGATCGCAGGACGACGACAGATTTAATGGAAGATCATTTATATAAATGGCAAATAATAGAGGGCCAAGAATAGACCCCCGAGGTACTCCAATATTAATGGTAATGGCTTGAGATAAAACTTTATTGTGTGATACTACCTGCTTTCTGTCTAATAAGAATGATTTTATTAATGTCACTATATTAAAACTTACTTTCATTGTTTCTAGTTTTTAATTAGAATAGTATGATCTATCATATCGAATGCTTTCCTAAAGTCTATAAACACCGCTCCACATAGAGTATTGTTGTTAATATTTTGATGCCAGTTTTCTATCATGTTTGTTAGTGCCGTATGGCAAGAATATTTTGGCCGAAATCCTGACTGACTGTCAACTATCAGTTTATGGCGAACTAAGTGATCTAGTGTTGTTTTGTGGATGTGCTTTTCTAGCGGTTTGGATAATGAGGATAATATGGAAATTGGTCTATAATTACTCATGAGACGATCGTCTAGAGGACCAGCTTTT
>JACEFZ010024366.1:0-41374 GCA_014155875.1 Cepaea nemoralis | reverse complement strand
ACCAGAGTCTGCTGTTTGCCGCAAAACAGTCCTGGCTCTTATGATGCACAGTGCCGTAAACCCCTACGGCAGTTTTATAAAGAGTTTCCTTAAGTTGACCCCACTTTTCATTTACTGTACAATTTTATGGTGTATCAGTGAAAGCGTCTTCAAGTTGCTGTTGAAACTTAAAGCACTTTTCAGGATCGTGAGTGTTAATAATATTAATCCTGGGACTAGATTTGTGTTTAGCTGTGTAGATTCTTTTTGGTCTCAGTCAAACCCTTGCAACAACCAAAGAGTGATCCGTGTCACAGTCATCACTGTGGTAACTTCGAGTCAATGATATATGGTTCAGATGTTGTCTCCGTGTGATGATGAAGTCCAGCTTGTGCCAATGGTCGGATCTTGGATGTTTCCATGTGACCTTATGCAACTCTTTTGTTTTAAAAAAGGAGTTTGTAATACATAGGTCATTTCTGTTGCAATGCTCCAGCAGCCTTTGCCCATTTTCATTCCGATGTTGTATTTTCCAAGGCACACTGGCCATGAATTCGAGTCTTTGCCCACACGAGCATTGAAATTACCAAGCGTATAAATGTAGTCAGATTTTGGAACTGCCTTGTTCACGGAGTCTAACTCCTCATAGAACGAATCCTTCACATCATCAGAGGAATCGAGTGTCGGTGCATATGCAGTAATAATGGTGGCAAAACCACAAGAGGTTGCCAAGCGCAGGGATAATAGTCTTTCATTTCCTCCTGCTGGAATTTCAATCATTCCCAGTAGCGAATTCTTCACTGCAAAGCCCACACCGTGTTGACTTTTTCTGCCTAGCCCTCTACCCTTCCAAAAAAAGGTGTAATTGTTTCTCCTGAGTGACCCTTCCTCAGCGAGGCGAGTCTCCTGCAGGCCAGCAATATCAATGTTAAGACGATTGAGTTCGGCATCAATCACAGCCGTTTTTCTCACATCGTTAATATTGGTCAAGTCAGTGGAAAATCCTGGACACATGGTTCTCACGTTCCAGGTTGCAAACCGTAGCTTGAGGTTTCTATTTTCTTTTATTAGTACCTGGTGCATTGGTTTTACAGCCTGCGATTCAGATTTTGTCCTAGCCCCAAGCACCCATTGAAGCAGGCAGGCTGTGGCGGATCAGCACCCAATTGGCCGGGGGCTGCCCAGCTTGAGGCGGGCGGTAGCTGATCAGTGACACCTAGTAGGTGTCTCCCACCGTCAGAGGCAACGCGTGGCGCCCCATGTCTACGCCAACTGACAGGACTTATAACCCGTAACAGTTGCCTCTCGCTTTGATTCCGAGACCGGTTAAGACCAGGGATGGAGTTATTGCCTCTCCATAGCACAAAGCCTGGGCTAAAATATAGAGATCATATGTTGCCCATGCAGCATGATCCCTCTCTCGGCCTGCCTAGTTCACTCCAGAGGAAAGGTAACACCTCTACATCTGGAACAAGATAAGCTGCAGAAGCTGCCGGATCAGCAAAGCAATGCTCTAACTGTCCGCCTGTCGGAGCTTCGATCCTAGACCAGCCGCCAACCAAGGCTTAGGGCCTGGTCTGCCCTGCCATAACATTTGTCTTTAGGTTGCATTTCCTTGCACCAGGGTAAGGCTTGTACCCTCCCAATTGCGTTCTTCCGCCCGAAGCCGTTGGCACAATGTGGGATGTCGGGTTTGGTAAGCGCCGCCCAATGTTCGGCGCTAACAGAAAGCAGGTAGTACCGTCTACTGTCATACGGTAGCTCAGTCATATTTGACTAAGACCTGACACCACTAACTAACTAACTAAACTATTAGCTAACTAACTAATTCATTGAATTACTTACTTTCAGTCTAATTATCTACCAACTTAGCTAGCAAACTAACTATCTAAGTAATCAAGTAACTAAATAACTAATTAAGTAGCTAAATAATTAAGTGATTACGTAACTATGTAAATAATTAACTATATGAATCGAATTCTAGCATTCTCGGATGAAAGTGAAAAATTGTGTAAAACCATGTGCGCTTCAAACCCCTTCGGCAGTTGAAAATGAAAGAACGAGTTGACAGAGGGCCGGAATACATTTCAATATTTCAAGAACCCAGTCACAACACAGTAATTACAGGAAGTATTGTTCTGAAGTACTGACGTCTGGAACTTCGCCGCAGTGACTGAATCCGTGCACCGTGCTGAGATTCTTCTTATATGAAATTATGGAGTAGACTGTACTACTGATGGAGTTATCCGTTTGCATTGAAAGTTATCCATTACAAAGGAAACGAAAAAAGAACTTGGAAGTAACTGTGCGTGTGTGTGTGGGTGTGTGTGTGTGTGTGTGTGTGTGTGTGTGTGGGTGTGTGTGTGTGTGTGTGTGTGTGTGTGTGTGTGTGTGTGTTCGCTTGCGCGTTAGTGAAAATGTATTGATCAGAGGTGAGTATTTTAAATACAATTATTCCTTTATCTCTTTTACCTACATCACAGGACTCCTGCCAGTCGGTCTGGTGGTCATGTATTGGCTTCCCGTCAAGGCGGATGTTTAAAATTTGACCTCAGCTCTCAGATCGTCCCAGCCTGGGTGCTAGAAAATGTCATGGGAAGCAAATAGGACCGGCGTGGAACTGGCCACATCAACAATCGAGTGCGGGTGTGTCTATTCAATGTCGAACCAGTATAAGCACGGTTTTCTGCCATGTGCTGTTGTAAACCTTGCCCCGATCCGATGTGGGCAATTCGATTCGGTGTGTGGGGAGTGAACAGACGGACAGATTGACTGCCTCTACAAAATTTGGTGGAGTATTGATGCATGACAAGGCAGTCGTGGTTGCGGCCTTGTAGGAGCACGTGTACACCTTGGAAGAGCAAATGGATCATCATGGTCTGGAAAGAATGAGGCAGCGTGGAGTGACGAGGGGATCTGGCCGACGCTCGACACTCAGAGAAAAGGCGAGACGGACATATAATCAGATTGCTACTGGTACTATTGGTGTTGGTACTCTTCGCTGGCTGATGAGGATGGGGACGGAGCGCCAATGGGAATGCCCCCAATGCTGTGACGTCGGTTCCTAGATCAATCAATCAATCAATCGATGTGGACAGCTGCAGTTTATTCCCAAATCATGACAAGCTGGCTAGTATGGACCCGTGTCGCTATAAGACGCTGTTGATGTTTTCGATTCCTCTGCTTCTCGGTCTTACTTATTCTTTCCAGCTCTATAACCCAGTGTTCTACAGATGATGACTGAATGATGATATTAGATGACCGAACCACCATGTTTTCTGTCTCTTTACAATGCGTGATGTTTCTTCTGAGATTTATCCGACGTCACCATTTCTTAATGTGGTTACAATTATAACTCTAGCCACTTACCGCATCCACACGCTGTGATCTCCCTCGCTTGCAAATTGGCAAATTGGCTTGAGACCAGGCCTAACATTGGTAACAAAGAGGTGGTGCGATTATGACATTGGTGGATTTTTTTTTTCTTTTGGAGTGGCTGGCCGAGGGCTAGAACGCCGGACTCTCATTCGGGAGACCCGGGTTCGATCCCTCGGTAAGGTGTTGGATTTTTTTCTGTCGGGGGCAAAAAGAAAATCTTAACCTGCACAGTTCGCGGCGACTGCACTAGCCAGGAGGCCTTAATTCCTCAGGCTCAAAGACCCCTCTGCCATACACCGCAAGGTACTACTATATTGGCAGTAAATGACAGTTTTTCACAGTTGCTATTTGTGTCTTTTAGCAGTGACGAGAGCTGATACATTACTGCTTTAGCTTTCTTACATCTTATTTAAGCTGAAGAAGGCTGATCATAGCTTAAGTTTAGCCAGAATTTAAAAAAAAAAAAACATCACGATTGCTCCGGCAGGAGACTCGAATATAAGTATCTGCTTGTAGCAGAAGCAACTTAGACTACAGTTCGCGGGGAAATTTTAGTTTCTGCAGAAATGGGCCTGATCTTGATACAGAGGAAGTATTTCTATAATAAACCCGGATGCAATAATGTAATAACGAAGAAAACAATGTGTATTATTTGACAAGGGGCTTTGTCTTTAAATAGCAAATCAGAACTGCTGTTGTCGTATATTGTCTCTAACCTTGAAAAGAGTAAAGGACCAACATGACTTGCTGTAGAACTGGAGATACAGCATGAGAAGATATGCGCATCATTTCACTGCAAATTACAGAATAAATATCGTTGTTTAAAGCCAGAAATAAGCCTTTGACAGCTTACTTATATTTCCAAATCCACATCTCACTTTTCTAATTACGAATTTCATCTGTATACAGAAGTTTGCTCATCCTGACTGACTACCTCTCGCCCAACAATCACCCTGCCGACAAGTGACTACAAAAACCATGACTGTACAACCATATGCTCAGCCTGACAACCCCTTAGTCCAACAATCACCCTGTTGACAAGTGAGTGCATTAGCCATGACACCCCTACTGCCCCACGCCGGTAAATATGCTAATGGTTTTTACATAATACACAGAAATAGATATTTGTGGAGACGCACCGAAGCCAATGAAATAGTGTGGTAGCAAAATCCAAATGTACTTCATTAGCATTCATTGAAGTAGAGAAACCAGTAATAAAATGATTGATTCCTCATGCTATTCTCAAACAATTAAGTATTATAATAAGACATCCATTTCCTAGTATCTATTTTAGGCTAGATTGATCTAATGTCCCGGGGAGTGTTAAAAAATTTTAATTTACACGAAACAAACTCAAACCTATGACCACCGGACCGGCAGACTAGCTTCTAGCCGCCCCGCTACTGCAGCTTCAATTTGGATAATGATGGCAGAGTGATGAACCTAAACCTCGAGGTTCTGTGATAATGATGGCAGAGTGATAAACCTAAACCTCGAGGTTCTGTGATAATGATGGCAGAGTGATAAACCTAAACCTCGAGGTTCTGTGATAATGATGGCAGAGTGATGAACATAAACCTCGAGGTTCTGTGATAATGATGGCAGAGTGATGAACCTAAACCTCGAGGTTCTGTGATAATGATGGCAGAGTGATAAACCTAAACCTCGAGGTTCTGTGATAATGATGGCAGAGTGATGAACCTAAACCTCGAGGTTCTGTGATAATGATGGCAGAGTGATGAACCTAAACCTGGAGGTTCTGTGATAATGATGGCAGAGTGATGAACCTAAACCTCGAGGTTCTGTGATAATGATGGCAGAGTGATAAACCTAAACCTCGAGGTTCTGTGATAATGATGGCAGAGTGATAAACCTAAACCTCGAGGTTCTACAATCCAGGGTAGGAGTTGAAAGACCATGTTTTTATTTCCCACTCTTGTGACACACTAAAACACATCTGTGTGACACTAAGTCACATTAAGACAAATATGTGTGACACTAAGACATGTCTTTGTGCTACTAAGACATAGATGTGTGACACTAAGACACATACAGATACATCTGTGTGACACTAAGACATATCCTTGTGATACTAAGACACATCAAGACACGTATTTGTGGCTCTAAGAAACATATGTGGGACACTAAGACATATCTTGGTGATACTAAGACACACCTGTGTAACACTAAGACACACCTGTGTAACACTAACACACACCTGTGTAACACTACGACACAACAAGACACATCTTTATGACACTAAGATACACTAAGATTCATATTTGTGACACTAATACACATCAAAACTCATCTTTGTGACACTAAGACACATCTTTGTTACGTAAGACACATCAATACTCATCGTTGTAACACTAAGGCACACCAAGACTCATCTTTGTGACACTAAGACACAACAATACTCATCTCTAAAACACATCAAGACACATCTTTATGACTCTTAGACATATCTGTGCGACACTAAAACACATCTGTGTGACACTTAGACATATATTTTGACACTAGGACATTTTGACACCAAGACACATCTTTGCAACACTAAACCTCGTGGTTTACTTATCTTTGTGACACTAAGAAATATCAAGATACATCTTTGTGAGACTAAGACACATTGAGACTTATCTTTGTGACACTAAGACACATTTGTGTAACACTACGAGACTCATTTCCGTAAAACTAAAACACAACAAGGCAACTTTGTGACACCAAGCACATTTTTGTGACACTAAGACATATTTTTGTGACACTAAGACACATCTTTGTGACACTAAGACAAATTAAGACTCATCTTTGTGACATCAAGACATATCAAGACACATCATTGTGGCACCGAGACACCTCATTGCGACACTAAAACACACTTTCTTACACTAAGTCGCATCTGTGTGGCCTTAAGACACATCTTTATGACATTAAGACACATCCAAACTTATCTTCGCGAAACTTCAACACATCGAGACTCATCTTTGTGTCACTAAGACGCATTAAGACACATCTCTGTGACGCTAGGACACATCAAGTCACATCTGTGTGACACTAACAACACATACTCGTGACAATAAGACACATTGCTGTAACATTAAGTGTGTGCTGCATGTCGCAATTCCTCACCTGTTATGTCACTGGTAATCCCGCCTGTTCCACCCGCTCACACATGTTGACAAACATAGTCTCCAAAATGAATGCATTCCTCATGCAAGATTCAACACGTGCTTACGCACCACTTATATTTCTACATGCTAACGATAATGAGAGCAATAGGCACGGAGAACAACAGCTCGCGAATGTTTCTCTTAAAGAATATCATATGAAAACATGGGGGAAAAGAGCTAGCACCGGAAACAGGATCGTCAAAAAGTATGTCTCTTTGTGTGATTGTTAAGCAGTAGATGATGCCTATAGTCAGAGACCTCGGACCGGCCTAACACATGCTAACGGATGTCTCAGCGCCTCGCACTTTCCTAGTTAACCGCTCACTAACTCCGGCGTGTGGCCCTAGCTGAGCCGGTGGTATCAAATGGTAAACCAAAACAAGAAATAATGCCGGGGGAGGGGAGGGCTGTTCAGCTATTTCTGTGGCAGAGCCGATAATATTACGGCTATGTCTAACAAAAGGTTACTGTGATCCAACAGCGGATTCCGTTGTGAGAGGGTGGATGGCTGGTAACACTAGGGTCGCAGGATTATCATCCGGGGTATCAGTTCAATTCCTTGTCATACTTCCATTCTACAATTCTCGGCCAGGTCAAATGTCCTGTTTTAAAAATGAAATCTAGTGTCAATGAGACGCTGTAAAGTGTCGCATACCTTTCACTTTAGCCACGGCATCAAAACACTCTAATGGTGTAGTTATCTTGTGAGTTTGTCCATAAGATGCCGAAAATTGTCTCAAACCATTCATTTTAGCCATGTCATAAAAGTCTCTAGTCCTGGATATGAGTAGTGGTAAGACTGCCTGCTTGTAAACTATTTCATAAGATGCCCCGGGACGCAGAGGTGTTTCCAAGGCACCAGGGCCAGGTTCTATACTGGCCAAGACCTACTGACACATCCTAGTCGCGCGTCCTGGGCAACAGGCCTCTTCGGGGTCCTGGCTAACGTCAGTCGGATCGCTGATTTATCCGAAGTTGGAGAGTATCTGCCTGCAGGGCGAGGAAACACTAGTCTGCACACGAATAAGCCAGACATGGGACAACGGATACTCATGCAAACCTCAGTCCGGTATGACATCACACTGATGATGGACAACAGGAGGTCTCAATCAGACATACAGGACTTCACGCTGGAGTTCACAGCCAGCGAAATCAAGTAGGCAAGCAATCAAGCATAAGATGCCCCAACCTGTCTCAAGCCTTTCATGAATCAATGCAAGAAGACTAGTAGTGTAACTACCCAGTGATAAGACTTTAGTTGTGAATTCCATAAAAAGATGTGGCAACCTTACTCAAATCATCCACTTTAACCTTGGCATGAACACTACCTAGTGACGGAGCTATGTAATGATCAGAAGGGTTGCGAATTTGTCGATAAGATGAAGCAGCCTGTTTCAAGCCATCCACTTTAACCACGACATACAGACATACAACCCTCTAATGGCGGAGCTGTATAGTATTAGGGCTTTATTACAAAAGCATGAAAGAAACATTAACAGGTGTGGTAGAATTAAACAAAGCATTTATTTTGAATGAATTATGCACCATGGGTTGGTCAGAAGAAGTCGCCGTAGGCATTCAGGCGAGCATCCCATAGCTTAGGTAGGCGGCGAATGCCGTCCGCAAAAAAGGATTATGGTTGCTCACTGAATCAAGTGTTTACCGCGCTCGTTACGACTGCATCTGTGTGAATTCGTTGCCCTTTGAGAGCTTTTTTTAGAGGTCCGAAGAAATGAAAATCGCATGGTGACAAATTAGGACTATAGGCTGGATGTTGCAGAATTACCCACTTCTTCCTTGCGAATGCTTCCTGCACAATCTTTGGATAGTAATAATCTCTGGTGGTGGTACCAATCATTATCAACACCAGACATTTTCGTGGCAAGTCAGTTACATCTCCAGACATTATCATCATCAGACAGTTTTTATCTCCAGATTTTTGTCAATATGAAACATGTGTATCACTAAATACACCATCAATCTTCGCTGACTGTTGAACGAGGAGTCGGAGAGCGTGTGGAATGTCCTGAGTATATATATATATATATATATATATATATATATATATATATATATATAGATATATAGATATATATATATATATATATATATATAAAAGAAGAGAATGTTTGTTTGTTTGTTTATCCTTTATGCGTTCCCGAACGGTCCATCCGGTTGAGATGAAATTTTGTACAGATGTTCTTCTCATTCCGGCGGAGCCAACTGACATAGTTATTTAGTTTAAAAACAGTATGTTACGTAATAAATTAACATTAATTAAAATATTGCAAGGGGACTTAACTTAAGAAACAAAAGTTATATCAAGAGACATTACTTTGAGTAGAATTGCTATATTATATGTAAGTTAAATAATTGTTGTATTTTTCTTAAGTTGTATAAAATGTTTAAGGAAGTTATCTACAGTCACATGAGTTATAAACAAAGTGATAAAAACTTTAAGGCATCTTCAAAGTTTTCATAAAAATAATGCATCTATTTTAGGTACGTGAAAATTTTTAACTCATCTTTTTATTTATGTGCGACATCTATACTGAATAATGTAATTTTTTTTTTTTTTTTTTTTTTTTTTTTTTTTTGCGAGAAAGTTAGATGAATATCCTTTGAATTACGCCGCAGTCATCCCAGCATTTATTAGGTTTTCGTGATATTTTGGTAAGTTTACGTTCAGTATTTTCAGTTTGCCCTATTTAGTTATTGGAATGAAGAGTGTTCTCGTTCAATCTGTTCGTCATATTATATTTCCGGGAACGGGAACGGGAGCGGTAACGGGAGCTTATATGACTAATTATATGAATTAAATAAGACGCTCCCCGCCAGGGGCTGGGCAAAGCCGGGCTGGGTCGTCATCTAGTATATATATCATTGGCACCTTTCCGTCTAAACAGACGATAGTTTGGTACATTGTGCTTCAAAAAGGCTTAATAACTACGATCCATGGTGGTGGCGAGTGTGGCTGGTAAGGCCAATTCTTGCTGCAAATGTTTGCCCACAGTAGGTGCATGTGAAAACATGGTCATTTCCACCATTTTGCACCATCTTACGTCTCTCACGCTCTGTGTGTGCTTTATCTGCAATCATTTTCTCCTTTGTCTTTATTCCATTTCTGATAGTTGCCCTCCATGCAACACATTCAGCGGCGACGTACTCCCAATGTGCATTATCGATGCCTGTATCAATCATGTCCCGCTTACACACATCTTTGTATCGTAGTAGAGGCCGACCCTGAGATCTCCTACCCGTCTGTAATTCACCAAAAAAGATGTCCTTTGGTATTCTACCATCATCCATCCTCCTAACGTTTTCTATCCATCTAAGTCTACGAAGACTGAGCATGGAATACACCGTCACACAACCTGATCTTTCCAATACTTCAGTATTTGTGATTTTGTCTTGCCACTTAATACCAAGTATTCTTTGCAGACACCGCATATGAAAGCTGTTTAAACGTTTCTCTTGGCGTGAGTAAGTATGTCAGGTTTCACTGCCATAAAGAAGAGTACTAAGGACACAGGCTTGGTAGACGAGGACTTTTGTTTTGGCAGTAAGCTTCCTGTTCTCCCAGACTCTTTTTGCTAACATGTTCATTGTTGTTGCTGCCTTGCCAATCCTGATGTTGATTTCCTGATCGAGGGATAATTTGCTATTTACCTCTGATCCTAGATATGTAAAATGGTCTACTATCTCCAGTTCGGCGTCGTCAATAAAGATTGATGGTACACCATGTGCACCTTGTGACATAATCTGTGTCTTCTTTTTGTTAATTGTTAAACCAAATTCAGAACAAGCATTGGAGAATGCAGATAGTAGCTGTTGTAATTCTTCCTCAGAGTGGGTCGTAATCGCAGCATCATCCGCAAAAAGCAACTCTCTGATTAGTACCCTGCTAATTTTGGTCTTGGCCTTCAATCTCTGAGCATTATAGAGGCCACCATCTGAGCGTGAGTGAATGTATATACCGTCATCCTGATCACGAAAGGCATATTTCAGTAGAAGTGAAAAGTATATCCCAAAGAGGGTGGGGGATAGTACACAACCTTGCTTAACTCCACTCTTGATTTCAAACTCTTCTGAAGTTGAGCCATCAAACTTGATTATACCCTTCATGCCTGTGTGGAACGATTCCACAATGGACAGAAGAGTTGGTGGGCAGCCAATCTTCTTTAGTGCTTTGAACAGACCCTCACGACTGACCAAATCGAATGCCTTTGTGAGGTCGATGAAGGCAATAAACAGTGGCTGATTTTGTTCCCGGCATTTTTCTTGCATCTGTCGCAATGAGAATATCATATCAATGGTAGACCGGTTCTGACGGAAGCCGCACTGTGATTAGGGGTAGACTTGATCTCCCAGGACTTGAAGTCTGCGCAGGACAATTCTGGCAAATACTTTCCCAACAATACACAGAAGTGAGATACCCCTATAGTTGTTACAGTCGCTCCGATCTCCCTTGTTCTTGTATTCTTGTACAGCGTTATAATGTTTGAATCTTTGAAATCTCGTGGGACTTGTCCTTCTCGCCAGCAGAGCTCTATTAGCTGGTGGATCTGTAGAGCGAGTGTGTCTTGCCCACTCCTGATTACCTCTATTGGAATCCCATCCTTACCTGGAGCCTTGCCAGATGCAAGCTCATTTATAGCACACTTAACTTCTGTTATAGTGGGAAGTGTGTCCAGGTGGTCAAGAGTTGGTAGGGCCTCTATGGCGTTGAGGGCATCATCCGCTAGCTTGGTCTCACTTGAGTAAAGCTTTAAATAGTGCTCGACCCATCTATCCATCTGCTGTTTCTTATCAGTGATGATTTCTCCAGTCAAGGTTTTCAGCGATGCGCTTCTTTTGATCATTGGACCACAGGCTTTCTTTATCCCTTCATAGATGCTTCTGATGTTTCCCTTATCACTTGGGATTTGAATGGACTCACATAACTTGATCCAATAGTCATTCGCACACTGCCTGGCAGCCTTTTGTACATCCTTCCTCGCTTGCTTCAGCTCACTCAGAGTGTTACGCGTTGGTCTTTCCTTGTTTCTTAAGAGAGCTATCTTCTTTTTATCAATCAAGGGCTGCAGTATCTGGCTGTTTGCTGCAAACCAGTCCTGCCTCTTATGATCCACAGTGCCGTAAACCCCTACCGCTGTTTTATAAATAGTTTCCTTAAGTTTACTCCATTTATCATTTACTATACAATTTTCTGATGTATCATTGAAAGCGTCTTCAAGTTGCTGTTGAAATTCAAAGCACTTTCCAGGATCGTGAGTGTTAATAATATTAATCCTGGGGCTAGACTTGTGTTTAGCTGTGTAGATTCTCTTTGGTCTCAGTCTAACCCTTGCAACAACCAAAGAATGATCTGTATGACAGTCAGCACTGTGGTAACTTCGAGTTAATGATGTATGGTTCAGATGTTGTCTCCGTGTGATAATGAAGTCTAGCTAATGCCAATGCCCGGATCTTGGATGTTTCCATGTGACCTTATGCATCTCTTTTGTTTTAAAAAAGGAGTTTGTAATACATAGGTCATTTCTAGTGCAATGCTCCAGCAGACTTTGCCCATTATCATTCATGCGACCGATGTTGTATTTTCCAAGGCACACTAGCCATGAACTCGAGTCCTTGCCCACACGAGCATTGAAATCACCGAGCATATAAATGTAGTCGGATTTTGGAACTGCCTTGATCGCAGAGTCTAGCTGCTCATTGAACGTATCCTTCACATCATCAGAGGAATATATATATTTTATATATATATATATATATATATATATATATATATATATATATATATATATATATAATATATATATATATATATATATATATATATATATATATTATATATATATATATATATATATATATTCCTCTGATGAACGGTCCATCCGATTGAGATGAAATTTTCTACATGTTTTCTTTTCATTCCCGTGCAACAAACTGTCATAGTTTGTTTTTAGTGTACAATCAGCTATTTACTTACTACAATTTAATATTAAAATTTACATTATCATTTCTATATAGCAAGGGGACTTAACATAAGTAAAGTTATTTCAAGGCGCATAACTTTTAATAACATTGCTATTATTTTATATATAGATTGTTGCATTGTTTTCAAAGATTTATAAACTCTTTGTCTACAGTTATTTACAGGCATATGAGTTATAATAAATAATGTTATAATCTTTAAGTCATTTTCATAGTTTTCAAAAAAAAAATAATGCATCTATTTAAATAGTGAAAATTGTCTAACTCATCTTTTTATTTTTCTTCAACAGCATATTAATTTTTTTAATATTCTCATATGTATGGCGCGTTACACCCACATTGGGTATTTATGATGCCTATGTTAAAAGTTACTTTTCATGCACTTTAATTTGTTATCAAAGAGTTGCTTCATAAGAGATGTTGAATGAAAGAATGTATTAGAGGAAATAGAGAAGAAGGGCAGAATGTAGGACGGGCCTGCGAAAATCAAGATTTTCGTTCGTTAAAAAAAAAAGTAATTTTTTGTGAGAGAAAGTTAGTTGCATATCGTTTGCAGTACTCTGCAGTCAACCCACCGCCCACCATTTATTGGCTGTTCGTGATATCTTGGTAAGTTTACTTTAGATAGATCTCTTCCAATCATATTTTCTACTATCAATCTATCTATTCTTCTATTATATCTATATTTTTAACGGGAACGGGCCGAACATAGATAGATAGATAGATAGATAGATAGATAGATAGATAGATAGATAGATAGATAGATAGATAGATAGATAGATAGATAGATAGATAGATAGATAGATAGATAGATAGATAGATAGATAGATAGATAGATAGATAGATAGATAGATAGATAGATAGATAGATAGATAGATAGATAGATAGATAGATAGATAGATAGATAGATAGATAGATAGATAGATAGATAGATAGATAGATAGATAGATAGATAGATAGATAGATAGATAGATAGATAGATAGATAGATAGATAGTCGGGAACGGGAACGGGAGCTTATTTGAATATTTATATAAATTAAATAAGATGCTCCCCACCATAGCCTGGGCGAAGTCGTGCCGGGTCGGACAGACAGATAGACAGACAGACAGATAGACAGAAAGACAGATAGTCGGGAACGGGAGCTTATACGACTACGTATATGAATTAAATAAATGAGATGCTCCCCACCAGGGACTGGGTGAAGTCGGGCCGGGTCAGACAGACAGACAGATAGACAGAAAGACAGATAGTCGGGAACGGGAGCTTATATGACTACTTATATGAATTAAATAAATGAGATGCTCCAAACCAGGAACTGGGTGAAGCCGGGCCGGATCAGACAGACAGACAGACAGACAGACAGACAGACAGACAGACAGACAGACGGACAGACAGACAGACAGACAGACAGACAGACAGACAGTCGGGAACGGGAGCTTATATGACTACTTATATGAATTAAATGAGATGCTCCCCACCAGGAGCTTGGCGAAGCCGGGTCGGGTCAGACAGACAGACAGACAGACAGACAGACAGACAGACAGACAGATCCCCGCCAGGGCCTGGGCGAAGCCGGGCCGGGTCAGCTAGTGTGTGTGTGTATATATATATATATATATATATATATATATATATATATATATATAGCGTGGGCGGTCATGACTCGCCATTTCACGCTATCACCAGCGTCGTGGATCAGATCAGTGTTCCTGTTTCGTCCATGCCATGTGGCCAAGCCATCCAGGTATTTTCTTCTCGGTCTTCCTCTTGGTCAGTCCCCTTCGATCTTGCTAGAAAGAGCGAGCGAGCGAGCGAGAGAGAGAGAGAGAGAGAGAGAGAGAGAGAGAGAGAGAGAGAGAGAGAGAGAGAGAGAGAGAGAGAGAGAGAGAGAAAGAGAGAGAGACGGAGAGCGAGAGAGATTTAAATCAACTCGGAGACAATGATTTTCAAATTGCTCTTGCCATTCAGAAATGTACTTTGGGAAGTAAACCCCGTGTGTTTCAGGATATGCACTAGAATTTAATGCATTGCTAATTTATTCTTCTTGTGTAATGTCAGCTTGGCCGAATGGATAAAAGCGTTCTCTCTTAAACATCAGATGCGCTGATGCAGATGCATCGGGTTCAACCTTTACACCGGTCTGTTGGACTAAACTGTTGACTTCTCTTCACTGACATGATGCCCTAAATTACAAGTACCCCTGAAGTCGGAGTGACTTCGCCTAATAACGAGGGGCACTGGTAATAGGGAAAGTAATCCACATGCAAAAGGCAAGCCATTGCACTAGAAGTAGTAGCACGTGTATGGACTTTGTTTGAGTTCAAGAGCGAGGAAACAACAATAATTCTCCTTGTGTGTCCTTCTTACATAGTGGAGGATTACCTACGTACATAAGTGCTGTATACATTCAGGGTGTATTTTTTATGACTGTGCAATGTTTGAAAATATTGCCGGTGCAAGTTTTGCATTTACCTATTATGTTGCATGAACTTAACAGATAGTGAGTACAAAACTTGGACCAGCAATATTTTCATACACTGCGCAGTCATTAAAAATGCACCCTGATTATTCTCTTCATGTATGGCTCCTACATTCTCAAGTAATATCTAACATGTCTGCACTTAGATACAGGGTATTTGTAAAGTCTCACTACACGCTGTATGTACAGCAGCTGTTTTATGGGGAGTATATTTTCCGTTTGCAAGACGGAAAAGAGAACTATCTTCATTCCAATACCAAACAAGGGCAACCTGAAATTATGCACCAACTATAGAACTGTTGCCCTGATCAGTCATGCAAGTAAAATTCTACTAAAAGTCATAATGCGAAGACTTCGTAAGAAAATGGAAGAAGAGATTAACGTGGTTCAAGCTGGATTTAGACAAGGAAGAGGAACAAGAGATCACATATTCAACATGCGTTTAATAATAGAGAAGTGCAGAGAATTTAATGTAAACCTATTCTCATGTTTTGTGGATTATTCAAAGGCATTTGACTGTGTACAACATCAGAAACTTTGGGAAATCATGAGGAATATGGGCTTTCCATCACATGTAGTACAACTCATAAAAATGCTCTATCTAGACCAACAAGCAGCAGTTAGAATAGATGGCGAGATATCAGATTGGTTTGACATCAAGCAAGGAGTCCGTCAGGGCTGCGTGCTGTCACCCTATTTGTTTAACCTGTACGCCGAAAATATAATGAGAAATGTAAGAGATGATATAAACAGGGAGGTATATGATGCCCTAAATATCGGCGGTTATGACATACCAGAGATTCGATATGCTGATGATACAGTATTACTATCCACAACACAGAATGGCATAGAAAACCTAATAGCCTCAACCCAATTGAATAGTGAAAATCACAACTTATATCTTAACATAGCAAAAACAAAGATAATGCATACAGATAAAACTACTATGGAGAAAGAAATATACATTAATGGGGAAAAATTGGAGGTGGTGGAAAATTTTGAATATCTTGGGTCATTGATTACCAATAACGGTGACACAATGAAAGAAATTAAACGGCGACTATCCATTGCTCTTCAAAGACTAAAACAGCTGAATAAATTATGGAGTGGGACAGACAGAACTACAAAAATTAGATTTTTAAGAGCATGCATCTTTCCCATTGCAACATACGCCTGTGAGACATGGACACTTACTAAACAAGCTGAACAGCGCATAAACGCCTTTGAATATAAATGTTATAGACGAGTTCTAAGAATATCTTGGTTAAAGAAAAGAACAAATGCATCCATACTTCAAGAGTTGAATATTGAAGAAGGGTTGGCTATTAAAGACGATAAAACAAAGAAAATTGAAGTATTTTGGTCACTTGAAACGTCACGAAAGTTTGGAGAGAACAATAATGGAAGGGTATATGCCTGGGAAGAGAGGAAGAGGAAGGCCAAAGAGAAGATGGGTGCAGGATGTGGCGGATGATCTCCAGATGGGTGTATCAGACGCGGGACATCTTGCTTATGATCGAGAGGTTTTCCGGAAGGTTGTTATGGGAGAGAGGTTCTGCAAAGAACATGCTACTGAATGAATGAAGACGGAAAACATACTCTCCAACAAACAACTATTCTACAAAGTGTAGTGAGACTTTACAAACACCTTGTATTCTCCAAATATGTGGTAATTATATAATAAAGGATTACATAAATTGACCATTCGTTGGTGTTGTCGCGTATAGGCACACCGAATATGGGCCGTTCTGATGAAATTATGAGATATCTGCGAAAACACACGTACCAGACATTGTCCAGCACATTTTGCCTGTTCCAAGCCGAGTCTAATTGCCATAACAAATGTCTCCACGCTGTCCTGTGTGACAGCCTATGGTACCGGACTACACTCGACATTTCCAACAGTCCAGCCTAACAACGGCAACTCAATTATCTTACAAGAAAGCCAAGTCGACTTTCGGGGAAAGTACTATTTTGGCAGCATGTCGTCTTAGGCGTGATAAATTATGAGATACGTAACCCTGGCAACGACACATTTTCTTCGGCAGATTTACAGGCAAGTTAGAACGAATGAGGGAAGTGGTGGGTTGCCCGCTAGCCTGTCGTTAAAGTGGCTGTGTGTTCGATTCCCCATGTAGGATGAGATTTCTTTTATTTTTAAATTGTGCGGGCTGTTGGCTTGTCGAGACTCCTGTCTATTCAATTTTTCACATACAGCAGTGAGGAGCATTTCGTGTGATGTTCGCTGGCACAGGAACGGAGCATTATGGGGACGATCTGTTGCCGTGAATTTGGAACCGTGATTAGCTAACTAACGACTAACAAACTAACTAATTATTTTTAAATTAAACTGACATAGACTTCCAGATCAATCCACCCTTCACGGAAGTATAGAGGGCCGTGGTGGTTCTGAGCATATCATTCAATGAGTGTCATTGAGCCTATAAACACATGGGGTTACCGCGATATACCCATACGTCTCAAGGTGTAGAAGATAGTCCGGTTAAAAAGGCAATGCAAGAAGATCAGCTTCAATGCGCCGGGTTTACACCATTAGGATCGGTCTTTTCCCGCACGATGGCTTGCACAAAGTTTGAACTCCGCTGCAACAGCGACGGGCCCCAGAAGTCTCCGAAAAACATTGCACTCATGAACCAAAAGATGTAGCTCGGAACTGAACCCACGACATTCGAAGCGCGAAGCGAGGCGGCGTAACTGCTTCCCAGCAGAGACTCCCGATAGTCCGTTATTTAGTTTAGAACCAATAGTCCCCATTGTTTGTAACCAAAAATAAAAAGATTTTGATCGTCACGATGTCTTTTTTTTTTAAATGGCTCTAGCTCGCTTTGAACTCAGACGTAGTTCATACACATTACCTTCTATTGGCACCGGATTGCATTTTACCTGTGGATTATCTTTGCCAATTATCAGTGTCCCTTGGCATCAGGCGAACCCACTCCAACTTCAAAGGATTGTAATGTACAGTCCCAAGTCAAGGACGAGAAGTTAACATTTTAGACCAACTATCCGGTGTAGGGGTTGAACCCTTGCCTTGTGATCAGCACACCGGGTGTTTAGGAACGCACGTTCTTATCCATTCGTCTATGCTGACATCCATGGTGTCTTATAACATTGGTTTGAGAGATGTTTCTGGAAAATTAAGGGCATCCAGCCTCAGAGTGACTACACTTCTCGTAGAGCACTGGTCGTTCTCATATATAGACTATTTGCGGAAAACATTGCTAAAGTGTTAGGCGTTCAGTCGAATGTTTAACTTCCCACACAAACAAGAGGCAATTTATGTATGAATCAGAGGATATAATCATCACAAAATGTAAATATATGTCTCCAACTAATGTAAAATGTTTTCTTTCATTCTTTAATCGCGGTTCCAACTTCGCAGCAAAGTGTCACTCCATAATGATCCGTTTCTGTGCCAGTGAATATCACACATATGCTCCTAACTGTCCCATGTGAAAAATGGAGCAGTCCCAACAACCCAACAGCAGGCACAGGCATACATGCATAAAGTTGCTGTTAGAATGCCAAGACGACAGTCTGCCACAAACATTACACATACATATCAATTGGGAACTATGTGAAGCCATGGGAAACACACATCTATTGTACGCGCACTCATAGAAGTAGAAGACAGAAGTGGAGACTAGAGGACGCACTAGACAACAAAACAATTGAAAGCTATAATTACCCACAGGGTTTCGAACCTGTCACCTCCAAGAACAAGTGTACTTCGACGCATGAGCAACTAGACATCCCAAAAGATGTCTTCATTAGCCAGATTTATCATCCATAAGAACCCAGAACTATGGAATATGGACAGAATTTGTATCTAACCATTGAAATAGCTTCGTCGATGGAAGCGGCAGTCATACCGCAGATAGATGTAAAAGCATTTCACATGAAATCAACATCTTACAGATTCGCTCCACGCACTTAACTCACTAGCTGTACCACCAGTGCACAATGAGGAACATTCTGTTCTTTTAAATGTATATGAATTCCAGAACATTACTTCATCTGAACTTTTAAAACAAAATCTTCTACAATGACATTATGATAATTCTAGAGACATTAATGGAACGGATGTATCTAGTGAGCTACAAATAATAACACGACACATTCCAGAAAATACTCCTTTATTAGATGTACTGTTAAATGTACACAAACATAACTGAAAAAATAGTGTTCCAAATGTGTTTATTGTTGGGTTGCGTTTTGCAACATATATAGTGTTCATTTATATTGCGTTTTGCAACATATATAGTGTTCATTTCTAACACAAGTTTGGAAAACGGTTCATGATGATATTGCGTTTATAGGTATTCACATTATCAGTTGTACTTGTGTGCTGGTGTGATTACACACACACACACACACACACACACGCACGCACGCACACACGCACGCACGCACGCACGCACACACAAAAGTAAATGACTCTTTTGCTCGCCTTTAAGAAACACTGGGCATATGGATGGTGTTAGACCAATATTTTTATGAACCGATTATTCCTACGTGGGTGATGTGGCTAGTATCACACCGGAGGCCGTTACTGCCAAAGATATTTCTGGTACCCCTTCTAGGCTAGTTGGCCTGGTAGGCCAGATCAAATTTACAAATCAACTTCCATGTGACTTCCACCCCATCGGGTCGGTATACAAGAATCTAGCTACTACGATACGCCATACAATGTATAGGGACGGTTTAATTTTCTGTGGTTTATAATCATCCAGTGCCTTTCCGGTTGGCGTGGGCAATCATACCTGTCCACAAATTACGATCTCCGACATCAACGATCAATTCGTGTGTTGACTCCCTTCCGTGCCATGACACAAGACTGTCATGAATCGTCTCACGTTGTCTTCCTCCATCTCTCTTTCCGCAAATTTTTCTGGTTGTCATAACATGGTAAATTTTGTCTTCTCATAACGTGGCCAAGAAACGACGACTGCCTCTTTCTGGTGATTGTGATAAGTTGTGTTTGCGACTCAGCTTCCCTTCAAACGTCCTGATTGCTCATGTTGGCTGTCCAGTTAATTTTCATAATTCATCTATTAAACCTCATCTCCAAGGCTTTCTTGGATATTTTTCGCCTGTGTACTAATTGTCCGCCGGTCTCCCTGGTCTAGGTGTTACACGACTTTCTCCGTAATCCCGTATACTCTCGTGAGTAACGTGATGTGCGCGAGAAACTCTAGCGGTTCTCACAGCTTCGGTAACTCACGGGGTATGTGAGCCGGTACGCTCAGAAAGCAATGGCAAACTACTGAGCGTAATCTTGCCAAGAAATCAACAATCAGCTGAAAGATGCTGATGTTGACAGCGATGTCCTGTAAGGGAAATGCGAACACAAAAAAAACAAAAAAAAAAACTAATTGTTCAGGATTCGCGGCGGTATGTTAAAATTGGTTTTATGTAACACGTAAGGATCGCCGATTCCTCCGAAGTCGGAGAGTGTCTGCCTGTACGGCGAGGAACCACCAGTCTGCACACCATTAAGCAAGACATGGAACAACGGATACTCACGCAAACCTCATGTCCTGTATGACATCACACTGATGTTGGACAACAGGATGCCTTCATCCGACATAGAGGACTTCGCGTTGGAGCTCAAGCCAACGAACACAAGCAAGCAAGCAAGCAAGAACTCTTTTTCTAACTTTCAAGGACATTGACTTATTGCACAGAACTGTCTTCACAATTTTATTTCGATATTTAGATAAGGAAGGTTAAAATCTCTCCTGCCTCCCCTGACGTTACAGGTTTAAAAATTGCTTTACGCCAGCGAGAAGTTTTGTTAGGATTGAAAAGCCAAAAAGCAGCAAATTAAACAGAAAACTAGAAGCAAAGACAATTAGTTATTTAGCTAGTTTGTTAGAAAGTTAGTCATAAGCTAGTTAGTTAGTTAGTAAGTTAGCTAGTTAGTTAGCTAGCTAGTTAGTTATAAGTTAGTTATTTATTTAACTAGTTAGTAAGTTAGTAAGTTGGTTAGTTATATAGATAGTAAGTTAGCAAGCTAATTAGTTAGTTAGTTAGATAGTTAGTCAGTTAGTTAGTTAGTTTTTTAGTTAGGTAGATAGTCAGTTAAATAGTTAGTTA
The DNA here is from genome assembly GCA_014155875.1 of Cepaea nemoralis. Taxonomy (NCBI): domain Eukaryota; kingdom Metazoa; phylum Mollusca; class Gastropoda; order Stylommatophora; family Helicidae; genus Cepaea; species Cepaea nemoralis. The sequence continues at coordinate 20,249 of JACEFZ010024366.1, read as the reverse complement.
GTTAGTAAATTATTAAGTTCATTAGCTAGTCAGTTACTTAATTAATTAATTAGTTAGTTAGTTAGTTAGTTAGTTAGTTAGTTAGTTAGTTAGTTAGTTAGCTAGTTAGTAAGTTATTAAGCTAATTAGTTAGTTAGTTAGTTGCTTAGTTATTGGTTAGCTGGTAAGTTAGTAAATTAGTTAACTAGTTAGTGTGTTAGTTAATTAGTTAGTTAGCTAGTTAGTTGGTTAGTTAGCCTGTAAGTTAACTAGTTAGTTAGCGAGCTGGCTAATTACCTAATTAGTTAGCTAGTTTGTTAGTTATTTAGTTACTTCGTTAATTAGTTTGTTAGTTTGGTTGGTTGGTTGGTTGGTTGGTTGGTCAACAGATCACCATTCTCGCCTTGTAAAACTATAAGCACTTTAGTGCTCATAACCTCTCCTCAGTATCTCCCTCATCATCAAACTATTAGCACTTTAGTGCTCAGAACCTCTCCTCAGTATCTCCCTCATCATCAAAATATTAGCACATTAGTGCTCAGAACCTCTCCTCAGTATCCTCCTCAACATCAAACTATTAGCACATTAGTGCTCAGAACCTCTCCTCATTATCTCCCTCATCATCAAACTATTAGCACATTAGTGCTCAGAAACTCTCCTCAGTATCCTCCTCAACATCAAACTATTAGCACATTAGTGCTCAGAACCTCTTCTTAGTATCTCCCTCATCATCAAACTATTAGCACATTAGTGCTCAGAACCTCTCCTCAGTATCTCCCTCATCATCAAACTATTAGCACATTAGTGCTCAGAACCTCTCCTCAGTATCTCCCTCATCATCAAACTATTAGGACATTAGTTCTCAGAACCTCTCCTCGGTATCTCCCTCATCATCAAACTATTAGCACATTAGTTCTCAGAACCTCTCCTCAGTATCTCTCTCATCATCAAACTATTAGCACATTAGTGCTCAGAACCTGTCCTCAGTATCTCCCTCATCATCAAACTATTAGCACATTAGTTCTCAGAACCTCTCCTCAGTATCCTCCTCAACATCAAACTATTAGCACATTAGTACTCAGAACCTCTTCTCAGTATCTCCCTCATCATCAAACTATTAGCAAATTAGTACTCAGAACCTCTTCTCAGTATCTCCCTCAACATCAAACTATTAGCAAATTAGTACTCAGAACCTCTTCTCAGTATCTCCCTCATCATCAAACTATTAGCAAATTAGTGCTCAGAACCTCTCCCCGGTATCTCCCTCAAAGAATAGCGAACTACGACACCATTTCTGTGTTTGTTGGCTATTCTTCTTTGGCTACCCGCATGGCCCTTTTGTCTAGCTTGACCTCCCTTGGGCTTGATATTTTTTCAGTCTTTTCAAAGTCGAAATAATACTTCCCAGTTCAATAATTTAAGTTCACATTTCACACAGCGATTAGTTCAGTCCCACAGTCAGCGCAGCACCTTAAGTCTTTTACTTATACGGTTAAAGGACAATTCTGAATTCACAAGTGGCATCGCACTGATTTGCGACGATACGTTGTCGACAGCACCAGCGAAAATATAAGTACAAGTGACAGATAGCCACTGAACGGATGGCTGGTAGTGGACAGTGTACAAGAGTCAGCTAAGAAAGTGTGAGAATTGCGTGGCTGGTTACTGATGGCCGAGAGTGTGTACATCGTGAAATAAAACTGTACTTTGAGCTGATGCTGTGCTTTCTGTACACTCTGTTGAGAGCATCGATAAGCAAAAGTGTGTGTATGAGCCAGGTGACGAGAATCGTCACAATGAATGTATCTGCCACAATATATCTCCAAGACAACGGTATTTCATTATTTACAAAACCAGTACCATTACGAATAGCATCATGGAAACAACAATCCCACCAATCACGAACAAGTCTAAAGATAAAGTAAAACAGAAAATGAGGAACAACTAAAATAATTAATAATAAACACCAAACATTCATTGACTGGTGTCTACGTAAAATAGAAGGACAAAATGGTAGACTAATGCTGGGCTCGTGAAAATAATCAGACCGGTTCGAGTGAATCAAGAGGGAGAAAAGACATTGGCGCTCGATGGGACAAACATTGAGAAATCCTTATAACAGTATAAGTAGAAAGTCCTTTTTTTCTGGAACTTGCAGAGCATAGGAAATAGAGAGAGAGATCTTAATACACACAGAACAGATAATCACATACAGGAGATAAATAATATAGGAAGGACATGGGGAGGGGGGAGAGCTTCAGAAACACAAGAAAGATCTACTGGGCATGAGATGGTTTAGACCAATATTCCAATTGAAAATAGAGGACAGAATAAAGAAGATCGGATACAAACAAGCCACCGCCTCACTTAAGAAGCAAGACTACTTCGAAAAGGAGAACGAACAAGCACAATTTATTTTCGAATGGATGGGAACTGTACTTGCAGGTGCGTTTAATGTCCTGCTATTGTGACCTGTCATCTTTAACACATTACTTCATTCTCACATGTCATCATAAGATCATAAATCAGATTAATTATATTCTCATCAACAGAAGATTTTGAAATGCCTTAACAGTCGCAGAATCTATGCCAAGTGCAGACTGCTACAGCGACCATCGATTAACCATAAGCAATATAAAATGTTTTATAAGACAGAATATATGGTAATTTCAAGAGAAGGAATGGCTAAAAACTCTGGCCACATACAAATAGATAATATGACCATTAAAAGAACGGAAACATACAAATACCTGGGTACAATCTTCAACTGCTCCAACATCATAAGGGAAGAAATACAAACTAGAATCAATTCTGGAAATAAGATATACTATGCACTACAACATCTACTAAAATCAAATGCGCTATCTCGTAACACCAAAATCACAATATACAAACACTGATCAGACCAGTTGTGCTGTATGGCTCTGAAACCTGGAGTACAACGAAAGGAGACGAAGCCTTGTTACAAACCTTTGAGAACAAAGTTTTAAGACGCATCTTTGGACCCATTAGGGATACACAAAGTGGAGAGTGGGGAAAAAAAGAAGTAACAAAGTCATTTATGATCTGTTTAAGTCCCCGCTAATCACTGGTATCATGAAGGCTAATAGACTACAATGGCTGGGGCATATAGAAAGAATGGAAGATAATAGGGAAACAAAACTCGCTTACACTCAGGAAATAAATGACCGTAGACCCCGAAGTAGACCAAGAAGACGGTGGAGAGATAATATATATACAGACCTACAAGCACTTGGAATCAACGACTGGCAAGAGAAGGTCAACCAGAGAGACGAATGGAGACGGATTGTATCTGCAGAAAAGAACCTCAATGGCTCGGAACGCTGAAGGAAAAGAAGAATATAAAATGTCTTGCATATCCTTTACAGGACATCGCTGTCAACATCAGCATCTTTCAGCTGATTGTTGATTTCTTGGCACGATTACGCTCAGTAGTTTGCCATTGCTTTCTGAGCGACCGGCTCCATACTCTCATAAGTCACTGGCACGACTCGAACCGCTTCCAATTCTCGTGTGCTCACGTCAACCACGACAGTATTCGGGGTTACGGAGAAAGCTACTATCTCCTCGACCAGGGAGACCGGCATAAGAAATATACCAAATAAAATTAAAGAAAGTCAAATATACACCAAGAAACACAACATTTGATAGACGATCACAGATGAGTGAGGAGATAAAAGATAAATTCAACCTAGAGGTAAAGAAAATATTTGATGCATTTTCCGACATGGAAATAGTATTTAAAGATGTCAGCGACCAATGGGAAATAAGAAAGAAATCAGTCAACCAAGCTTCTCCGAAGTCGGAGAGTGTCTGCATGTATGGCAAGGAACCACCAGTCTGCACACCAATAAGCCAGACATGGGACAACGGATACTCACGCTGATTCCACCGAAGTCGGAGAGTGTCTGCCTGTATGGCAAGGAACCACCAGTCTGCACACCAATAAGCCAGACATGGGACAACGGATACTCACGCAAACCTCACACTGATATCACACTGATGTTGGACAACAGGATGCCTTCATCCGACATACAGGACTTCGCATTGGAGCTCAAGCCAACGAACACAAGCAAGCAAGCAAGTCAACCAAGCTGCAGAAACAACCATACCAAAAACAAAAACCAAAAAATAAAAAACAAAAATATAAAGATGATGGGACGCAAGAAATGGATGAAGGAAGACATCTTAAAATCATCGAAATAAGAAGAAATAACAATAACAAACATGAAAATTATGAAGAGATTCACGGGAAAATTAGGAAACTATGAAAAGAGGCAACAGAAGCATGGCTTGGGGAAAATTGCTGGGAAATGTAAAACCACCACGACACCCGGAATATCACATTAATGCACAAAATATTTACTTACATCACTAACAAAAGAACACACGCATCAACGGGTTGCTTACAAACTAAAGATGGCAAAATTATAATAGAAAAAGATCAGATCTTATATGCGTGGTCTGATTATGTGAAAGACCTTTATGATGATACAAGAGAAGAACAGTATGATATTCGAAATAATAATGAAAGACCACAAACATTACGCAACCACATGTATACAAAATTCGAGATTGGTGACTCAGCCATGTGCACGTGTGGTTTGGCGTCGTAGACAGCTGATCACATATTCCAGGACTGTCCAAACTACAACATTTGCAGGCGAACCTTCTGGCCTAGAGAGACAACAGTGGAAGATAAACTCTATGGACCGCTGAGTGAACTAAAAAAAAAAAAACTGTTAGATTCATACAAGAGACAACATTGCAGTTATAGACATATTTCAAGCGAACGAAAGAAGAAGAAAATGAAAGACCATCAATTCCGAAGATGGAAGTTTAGAATGATCTTAACCAGATGAAAACTGGCTAGACCTCGGGTCCAGATAACATCACAACAGAAATTGTCAATGCCTTAGAAGAATCTGGAATAGACCAAGTCACCAGACTGCTGAACGCAATATATGATACTGGAGATATAACCTCCCGAATTATATAATTCTATATTTGTTGCAACCCTGAAGAAATCAGGAGCCTTGGAATGTGATCAACATCGAACAATTAGTTTGCAGAGCCAAATCACGAAGATTTTTCTAAGAATTATCATGCCAAGAGTTAAGAAGAAAATACATCCCGTAATAGGAGAAGAACACCGTGTGTTTACGGAAGGCAAGGGTGCAGTAAATGCTATTTATATGCTGAGGACATTATTTGAACGTTCTAGAGAAGTAAACATAGACCTACACCTTTGCTTTTTTGACTAAACACAGGTTTTCGATAAAGTGAGACATGACAACATCTTGCAGATCCACAAATTGATGGAAAAGACCTTCGTTCATTTATTCAGTAGCATGTCCTTTCCAGAACCTCGCTCCCATAACAACCTTCCGGAAAACTTCTCGATCATAAGCAAGATGTCCCGCGTCCGATACATCCATCTGGAGATCATCCGCCACATCCTGCACCATCATCTCTTTGGCCATCCTTTTCCTCTCTTCCCAGGCATATACCACTCCATTATTGTTCTCTCCAAACTTTCGTGACGTTTCAAGTGACCGGAATATTTCAATTTGTTTTGTTTTGTCGTCTTTAATAGCCAACCTTCTTCAATATTCAGTTCTTGAATTATGGATGCATTTGTTCTTTTCTTTATCTAAGATATTCTTTGAACTCATCTATGACAGTTATATTCAAAGTCATTTATTCGCTGTTCAGCTTGTTTAGTAAGTGTCCAAGTCTTACAGGCGTGTGTTGCAATGGTTCCAGATCATTATCATCATCATCTTCCACTTCTGTCGTCGAGCATAGTGGGGAGGAATAATTTGCGCTCCAGAGCCGATGGGCGGCACTGGATAGTCTCATTCAGTGCGATTGTACAATGTCTTTAATGTCGTCAATCCATTTTCTTCTTGGACGTCCTCTTGGTCTTAATAATCTAATTTCTGTAGTTCTATCTGTCTTTCTCCACAATTTATTCAGTTGTTTTAGTCTTTGAAGAGTAACAGATATTCGTCTTTTAACTTCTTTCATTATGTCACCATTGTTGGTAATCAATGACCCAAGATATCTGAAATTTGCCACCACCTCCAATATTTCCTCATTAACATTTCTTTCTTTCTCCATAGTAGGGAAAGATCTTAGACTTGTAGAAAAATCGAATATTGGAAACAATAAGTTGCCATAAAGATTGGTAATGAAGTAGGTCAATATCAGCCTATTAAGAGAGGCGTGAAACAGGGATGTATAATGTCTCCAGATCTTTTTTTCCCAGTAAAGTGAAAATATTTTTTAATGTAAAAGATTCAAAACAATGTTTTCCCGTAGTGAATTTGAATAACGAAGACACAAACAATAGATTGCACGATTTATTGCCTGGCATATTTCGCTGCATCTCGTCAGGTACATACTGCAGAAATCACACAACTTACGTGAATTAACTAGATAAATCCTTCAAGTTGATATATACACATTGAATTGTGCCAGAATTGTGCAAACAGAAAGACATGTTAGTCAGCTTAAAATTACCGTGGTAGATAAGTGACATTACTGTGCGAATATGTGTATATTTCAACTTGAAGGATTTATCTAGTTAATTCACGTAAGTTGTGTGATTTCTGCAGTATGTACCTGACGAGATGCCGCGAAATATGCCAGGCAATAAATCGTGCAATCTATTGTTTGTGTCTTCGTTATTCAAATGTAAAAGATATGAAAAGAATCATCATTGGAGGAAGAAACATCAATAACATTAGATATGCGGATGATACAGTATTAATTGCAGACAATGAGCAGAATCTGCAACATTTAGTATATGCGGTTGTTGCACACAGTGAACAACTAAGGTTAGCATTAAATTGTTAGAAGGCACAGATTATGGTCATCACTCGGAAGAAGAAAATACCACAATGTAATATACAAGTAAATGGGAATATCCTTAAGCAAGTGAATCAGTACAATTATCTCGGAACAATCATAACGTATGATGGGAGATGCCTTGAAGAGATTACAACAAGAATCTCCATGGCGAAGGTAGGCTTTTGCAAGACGGAAAACATACTGACCAATAAAAAGATGTCATTTGCAACGTGAAGAAGAGTGTTGAGGTGCTACATAGAGCCTGTGCTTTTGTATGGATGTGAAGAGTGGACAGTGAGCAAACAGGCTGAAAAACAAATGATGGCTGTGAAAATGTGGTTTCTGTGGAAACTGCAAAGAATACCATGAACAGACAGAAAAACCAATGACCAAGTCCTACTACAGGTAACTTCATACTTGTACGGGCACACTGAATCTCCTAGAATGAGACAGGGTAGAAGATAACTATAGTTAGAAACAGGGAGGGGGTGACAACTGGGAGGGTGTTGAAGAAAAATAGGCGAGAAAATGCCACTAATTAAATGAAACTGTGCTGGGTGTTGAGGCCATGTGGTGATAGGCAACCCATTAAGAAAATGAGACCATTTTCTAAATTGTTGCGATGTTAATACGTTTTACTAATAGTTGTAACTATTGAAAGCCTACGTAGAAACTTTAATGAGCAAATGAATAAGTTATTGAATAATAAAATACTCGTGTCCATCAGTATACTGAAGGACACTGCTTAGCCGATCTCCTGACGCTTGCCTGCCGTTATATCTTGTGTGGAGTTGAATTTTCTTCTGTGTCCTAGGTGTGTAGTTGTGTGACTGGGACACCTTGCTATTAAATAATGTCTGATGTTAACAACTATCCACATTTAGGTTATCCTCGCGTTTTAAAACCTCGCATTTTACTGCTATCAGTTATCAGTTATCAGTTATCAGTTGGGGTATCTTCATTGCACTCCGGACATGTCCATAGGTGCTCAGATCCTCCCCCCCCCCCCAGTATATGCATCAGTGTCCGGTGGCTAATAGTGCCAGTTCTGTGTTGGTTGACGAGGCGCCTTGTTTTCCCGATGTACCTCTTGCGTCTGGCTGTGCCGATTCTTACTCCCAAGTCTTTCATCCTGGACAGCGATGTGGATTCACTGACGTCAAAGTCCTCTGTTCTCGTCATATCTTTAAGGACGTTAATAACATCGGCACGATCCATGGGCTGGCCATCTACAGGGGGTGCAGAGCCAGCCAGTTTATCAGCTTGTTCATTTCCCTCGACTCCTGCATGTCCCGGGACGAAGATGAAGGTGACTTTACAAACAACAGACTTCCGCAGCGACTCAGTCCACTGTCTACGCACAGATCCAGCTTCGATCTTCTGAATCATGCTCATTGAGTCACTTAGTACACACAAGTTGGTATAATGCTGTGATTTCAGCCATATAAAAGCCTGTGTGGATTCTTGAACGGTTCGGCCCGCTGAAAGGGCTGTAAATGCCCACGCACTTATCTGCTGCTTTACAACAGATCCATCTGTATAGATGAGCACTTCCTGGCTATCTGAGTGTCCATAGATGAGCGCGTTGACCTCTGCATTGACAGCGACAGGGTTCTGCTCTCTGCACCGTTTGTCGAGTGTGATAATGCAGGAGAAAGTGCACTTAAAAGCTAGAGGCACCGGCACCCATTCCTTGCCGGGGTTGATACTGGTAAGACTGCAGACCTGTCTGACGACATCTTCCGCCCGACCCATCCATGATTTGCCTCTCTTTAGCCTGTCACCCTTTTCTCTGAATATAGCGTCATGCAGAGAGTTCTGCTCATCTGCACTTATTTTTAAGTATGCACGAGCTCTCCAGATCTTGATCCTGTGTTCCATTGTCGGGAGGTCAAGGAGGTATCTCACTGCTACACAGCTGGTGTCTTTCGTGCAGCCCAAAATGATGCGCATGGCTTCGTTTTGTACCTTTTCAAGACTTCCAATCTGTGTAGGGCTGACAGTGAGGATGGCCAGGGCATACTCGATGCGTGAAAGCACCAGTCCTTGGAACAGAAGTATTAGCAGTCTTTGCTCGATATTGGCAGCCGCCATGACTCTCATTGTTGACAAACCTTTTCGAGCTTTCATTATAACATAATCGACATGATCTCTGAAGGACAGGCTTCGATCAAGCCTCACACCAAGATATGACATTGACTGGGTTCTACTCAAAAGGCTCCCATCCATTCTTACTGCCGGCAGGTCTGTGTTCACAATATGGTTGTTTAGGGAGAACCATGTAGCCGATGCCTTTGCAGGGTTGACAAGGGCACTTGCATCAGAACACCATGAGGAAATTCGATCTAGTTCGCCCTGCATATCATTGGTAACCACCAGTCTATCTCGACCCTGTCGGTACACGAGAATGTCGTCAGCAAATGATAGAGTCCTACCTCTCCCGTCCATCTGTTGTTCAGTGATCGGCACCGTATACGCGTTGAATAGTATTGGTGACAGTGGTGAACCCTGCGGCAATCTTGGACATATCATTATTGGCTCAGAAGACCAACTTCCGCATCTTAGCACCACCTTCCTCTGGAGCAGAACTGCAGCTATCCATCGTACAAGGTTAGGGTGCACTTTCAGTCTGAGGAGGGTTTGCATCAAGTGCTCGAAGGAAACTCTATTGTATGCGTCCTCTAAGTCTATGGCGGCCGCACATGTCTCTTCTCTGACCTGAAATCCTTCGTTTTACTGCTGTTGGCAACTACGGGAAATTGTTTAGGTTCCAATAAACATGAAACTGACCACGTACGATTATGTAGATGACTACGTCGACAACGAACGACGAACATGATGGTGATGATCATACTGATCTAATGAATTCAAAGCATAACGTAGAACTACACACATGGTTCTGTCGCATTCTTACGATATAGAGTTACTATAAGAAGCTGCAGTGACGAACTATATTAACATGACCAGAGAGGGTGAAAACACCAGTGATGGATAAACAGTAACCGTATACAGCTCATAACAGGCGTAAAAAGGCGTTAAGAGGAACGACGGTCAGTTAACACGGATGAAGAATGTCACGTGATAGGTGGGAAGGTTAGACCGTGACTACACTTGCAGTATATTCGGTGAAGAGGCAGCTGATCCGTCAACATCAAATCATGTCAGCTTAAGAAGATCTACTCTACTATGTCAGTGGCTAACTGAAACTGTATTCGACTTAGTTTCCAGTGGGAATGAAAGAACAAACCAGACTCTTCAGTCATCTAGAATGTCTCACGAAGTACCATGAGTAGGTAAAGGAAACGGTAGACGTTGACAGGCCATATTCTCTAACTGTCCACACAGAGTGTTAGAAGTGTGTGTATTCAGACTGGATACGAATGTAAGTTGGTTCTATTTACTATTTGCTAATCGAGTGTTAAGAGCAACAGATGATCTAAGACCATGACGCCGGGGGCGACACGAGATTAGGGACCCCGGGAATATGTACGATGTCTAGCAGAGTCACGTATTAAACTGGGACCAGTCTTGGTCGATGCAGAAACTGATTCACCATTGGTTGCCAAATAAACTCCTCGGGTACGTACTGCCCAATAAATAAAATATCAATTGAAACGAGAAAAAAAAAGAGTGTAGAAGTGCTACATCGAATATGTTCTTTTGTATGATGTGTAGCGTGGACAATAAGCAGTCAAGCTGAAAAACAGTTAATGGCTGTGGAAATGTGGTTTCTGAGGAAAATGCAAAGAATACAATGGACAGAGAGAAAAACCAATGACCAAGTCCTACTACAGGTAACTTCATACTTGTACGGGCACACTGAATCTCCTAGAATGAGACAGGGTAGAAGATAACTATAGTTAGAAACAGGGAGGGGGTGACAACTGGGAGGGTGTTGAAGAAAAATAGGCGAGAAAATGCCACTAATTTAATGAAACTGTGCTGGGTGTTGAGGCCATGTGGTGATAGGCAACCCATTAAGAAAATGAGACCGTTTTCTAAATTGTTGCGATGTTAATACGTTTTTCTAATAGTTGTAACTATTGAAAGCCTACGTAGAAACTTTAATGAGCAAATGAATAAGTGATTGAATAATAAAATACTCGTGTCCATCAGTATACTGAAGGACACTGCTTAGCCGATCTCCTGACGCTTGCCTGCCGTTATATCTTGTGTGGAGTTGAATTTTCTTCTGTGTCCTAGGTGTGTAGTTGTGTGACTGGGACACCTTGCTATTAAATAATGTCTGATGTTAACAACTATCCACATTTAGGTTATCCTCGCGTTTCAAAACCTCGCATTTTACTGCTATCAGTTATCAGTTATCAGTTATCAGTTGGGGTATCTTAATTGCACTCCGGACATGTCCATAGGTGCTCAGATCCTCCCCCCAGCATATGCATCAGCGTCCGGTGGCTAATAGTGCCAGTTCTGTGTTGGTTGACGAGGCGCCTTGTTTTCCCGATGTACCTCTCGCGTCTGGCTGTACCGATTCTTACTCCCAAGTCTTTCATCCTGGACAGCGATGTGGATTCACTGACGTCAAAGTCCTCTGTTCTCGCCATATCTTTAAGGACGTTAATAACATCGGCACGATCCATGGGCTGGCCATCTACAGGGGGTGCAGAGCCAGCCAGTTTATCAGCTCGTTCATTTCCTCGACTCCCGCATGTCCCGGGACGAAGATGAAGGTGACTTTACGAACAACAGACTTCCGCAGCGACTCAGTCCACTGTCTACGTACAGATCCAGCTTCGATCTTCTGAATCATGCTCATTGAGTCACTTAGTACACACACGTTGGTATAATGCTGTGATTCCAGCCATATAAAAGCCTGTGTAACTGCCATCACCTCCATCGTCATGCTGCTCGTGGTCATAGAGTGGGCACCACTGGATTCTTGAACGGTTCGGCCCGCTGAACGGGCTGTAAATGCCCACGCACTTCTCTGCTGCTTTACAACAGATCCATCTGTATAGATGAGCACTTCGGGGCTATCTGAGTGTTCATAGATGAGCGCGTTGACTTCTGCATTGACAGCGACAGGGTTCTGCTCTCTGCACCGTCTGTCGAGTGTGATAATGCAGGAGAAAGTGCACTTAAAAGCTGGAGGCACCGGCACCCATTCCTTGCCGGGGTTGATACTGGTAAGACTGCAGACCTGTCTGACGACATCTTCCGCCCGACCCATCCATGATTTGCCTCTCTTTAGCCTGTCACCCTTTTCTCTGAATATAGCGTCATGCAGAGGGTGCTGCTCATCTGCACTTATTTTTAAGTATGCACGAGCTCTCCAGATCTTGATCCTGTGTTCCATTGTCGGGAAGTCAAGGAGGTATCTCATTGCTACACAGCTGGTGTCTTTCGTGCAGCCCAAAATGATGCGCATGGCTTCGTTTTGTACCTTTTCAAGTCTTCCAATCTGTGTAGGGCTGACAGTGAGGATGGCCAGGGCATACTCGATGCGTGAAAGCACCAGTCCTTGGAACAGAAGTATTAGCAGTCTTTGCTCGATATTGGCAGCCGCCATGACTCTCATTGCTGACAAACCTTTTCGAGCTTTCATTATAACATAATCGACATGATCTCTGAAGGACAGGCTTCGATCAAGCCTCACGCCAAGATATGACATTGACTGGGTTCTACTCAAAAGGCTCCCATCCATTCTTACTGCCGGCAGGTCTGTGTTCACAATATGGTTGTTTAGGGAGAACCATGTAGCCGATGCCTTTGCAGGGTTGACAAGGGCACCGGCATCAGCACACCATGAGGAAATTCGATCTAGTTCGCCCTGCATATCATTGGTAACCACCATGTCTATCTCGACCCTGTCGGTACACGAGAATGTCGTCAGCAAATGATAGAGTCCTACCCCTCCCGTCCAATCTGTTGTTCAGTGATCGGCACCGTATACGCGTTGAATAGTATTGGTGACTGTGGTGAACCCTGCGGCAATCCTGGACATATCGTTGTCGGCTCAGAAGACCAACTCCCGCATCTTAGCACCAACTTCCTTTGGAGCAGAACTGCAGCTATCCATCGTACAAGGTTAGGGTGCACTTTCAGTCTGAGGAGGGTTTGCATCAAGTGCTCGAAGGATACTCTATTTTATGCGTCCTCTAAGTCTATGGCGGCCGCACATGTCTCTTCTCTGACCTGAAATCCTTCGTTTTACTGCTGTTGGCAACTACGGGAAATCGGTTAGGTTCCAATAGACATGAAACTGACCACGTACGATTATGTAGATGACTACGTCGACAACGAACGACGAACATGATGGTGATGATCATACTGATCTAATGAGTTAAAAGCATAACGTAGATCTACACACATGGTTCTTTCGCATTCTAACGATATAGAGTTACTATAAGAAGCTGCAGTGACGAACTATATTAACATGACCAGAGAAGGGGAAAACACCAGTGATGGATAAACAGTAACCGTATACAGCTCACAACAGGCGTAAAAAGGCGTTAAGAGGAACGACGGTCAGTTAACACGGATGAAGAATGTCATCGATAGGACGGAAGGTTAGACCGTGACTACTCTTGCAGTTCATTCGGTGAAGGTGCAGCTGATCCGTCAACATCAAATCATGTCAGCTTAAGAAGATCTACTCTACTATGTCAGTGGCTAACTGAAACTGTATTCGACTTAGTTTCCAGTGGGAATAAAAGAACAAACCAGACTCTTCAGTCATCTAGAATGTCTCACGAAGTACCATGAGTAGGTAAAGGAAACGGTAGACGTTGATAGGCCATATTCTCTAACTGTCCACACAGAGTGTTAGAAGTGTATGTATTCAGACTGGATACGAATGTAAGTTGGTTCTATTTACTGTTTGCTAATCGAGTGTTGAGAGCACCAGATTATCTAAGACCATGACGCCGGGGGCGACACGAGAGTAGGGACCCCGGGAATATGTACGATGTCTAGCAGAGTCACGTATTAAACTGGGACCAGTCTTGGTCGATTCACCGTTGGTTGCCAAATAATCTCCTCGGGTACATACTGCCCAATAAAAAAATATATATCAATTGAAACGAAAAAAAAGAGTGTAGAAGTGCTACATCGAATATGCTCTTTTGTATGGATGTGAAGCGTGGACAATAAGCAGTCAAGATGAAAAACAGTTGATGGCTGTGGAAATGTTGTTTCTGAGGAAAATACAAAGAATACCAGGGACGGACAGAAAAACCAATGAACAAGTCCTTCAAGAAACAAATGAAGATCGTAAGCTGATTAGAGACATCAGACGTCATCATCATCAAGTGCCGTGCCGGCTGGCGTGGGCGTTCATGGTTCTCCATAGATCTCGGTCTTTGGTTTTCTGGATCATCTCTGCTGCTGATATTACTCCATGCCACCGTCCCAATCCATCCAGCATCATTTCTCTTGGTCTGCCTCTGCCTCTCTTCCCCTCGTTCTTTCCAGTTGTTACGATGTTCTCCAATGCCTCTCTTCTCATCGCGTGACCGAAGAAAGATGTTTGTCTCTGTCTTATTGTTGTATATAATGTTCTAGTTTCATTAGCCTGTTTCAGGCAGTCGTCGTTAGTTACTCTGGCAGTCCAAGGAATTCGCAACATTCGTCTCAGGAACCACATCTCTGTTGCTTCTAATTTCTTCTTAATTTGTTCATTTACATTCCAAGATTCACTGCCATACAGCAAAACTGGTTCTACATAGCATTTCAGCACTCTCTTTCTTACATTCAGTGATAGCGACTTATTGCATAAGATACGCTTCATTTTCTGAAATGCGGCTTTTGCCTGCCCTATTCTGCTCATAATCTCTGTTGTGCATCTTCCATCTGATGTTATAAATGCCCCTAGGTATCTAAAATTATCCACTTGGTTAAGGATTTTCCCTTCTATTTCTATGTCACATTTTGGTGTCACCATTTTCTTTGATATTTTTCTTTTCGATATATTTTTTCTTTGATATATTTTTCATCAGACGTAGACAGTCAAAATTTTATGATCATGTTATGAGAAGAAATGAAATGGAGAACTTGGTGACAACTGGCAAGATCGAAGGGAGGAGACCAAAGGGAAGCCCAAGACTTAAATACCTGGATGGCTTGGCCACGTGGCATGGTCGAGACAGGAACACGGAGCCGATCCACGACTCTGGTGATCGAGTGAGATGGCAAAACATGACCGCCCACGCTTATCGGCATGGCACATGATGGATGGATGGTACAGTGATAACGAGAATGCTGTAATTTTATTCGTCAGCTGTGATCCACTTGAGTGCAGGTGTGCTATTTTTTTTTTTTGGTCACAACGAGCTATAATTTAGAACACCAACAACGATATGGCAGTGGCATTGTTAATCACATGTATTTGCCAACTGAACAAACAGCCATAATTGAGACTGTCAGACCCTGATTTGTCTATTAAATAAGTGCACGCAAAATAATAAATAGAAGCATAATTATCATCATGTGTTGTCAAATGAACTGTAGACATGTAAGCCAGGAACACCAAGTATACTTTAAGTGGACACAATGCGGCAAAAGCAACACATCAGATCCAGGATTGCAATATTAGTTTTAGGGAAGTCAGTGGGAAGATGTGGTTAATGTTCTTAAGAAAAATGTCGAGGATATCGTGGACAGATGTGGTTAATGTTCTTTAGAAAAATGTCGAGGATATCGTGGACAGATGTGGTTAATGTTCTTTAGAAAAATGTCGAGGATATCGGGGACAGATGAGAAAACACATTTTCAAGCTATTTAGAGCTGCAGGTGCTACTAGACTGATCATCAAAACCATATGGGAAAGGCACATACCATATAGGAGGCATATCAACAGAAGAGATGGAGTCGGATCTTCATATCATCTCGTCTTGTTCCTCTTGTACCTTACGTTGTCGAGGTGAAGTATGAACAGCGGGAAGGTGCCCGTTTATGGCATTCATATATTGAGATGTCAGGTCTTAGTCAGATATGACTGAGCTACCGTATGACAGTAGACAGTACTACCAAGCTTCTGTTAGTGCCGAATGTTGGGCAGCGCTTACGAAACCGACACCCCACATTGTGCCAACGGCTTCGGGCGGAAAAGCGCAATTGGGAGGGTACATGCCTTATCCTGGCGTGAGGAAATGCAGCCTAAAGACTAAATGGCATGGCAGGACAGACCAGGCCCTAAGCCTTGGCTGGTAACTGGTCTAGGATCGAAGCTCCGACAGGCGGACAGTTAGAGCATTGCTTTGCTGATCCGGCAACTTCTCTAGCTTGTCTTGTTCCAGACGTATTGGTGTCATCTTTCCTCTGGAGTAAACTAGACAGGCCGAGAGAGGGATCATGCTGTATGGGCAACACATGGTCTCTAAATTCAGCTCCGGCTTTGTGTTATGGAGAAATACCCATTTTACAAACTATCGTCTGACAAGACGGCAAGGTGCCAGTCAGTCAATTCGAGATTCCTATGGACTCTGCTATTCCCTCTGTCCATCGTGAACGTAGCCGGCCTATTCTTCTGCTTCCATTTGGTCTGTGCATCATTGCTGGTTGTGGTATACTGTTAGTTGGCAATCTAGTTATATGGCCAAACCATTTAACTTGCTATTTTCTGATGAAATCTAGCGCTGCTATAATCTCCACTTTAGTCCTGATTTCTTCAAGTCGGATTTTCTCTCTTCTTGATACATTGAGTATTCTACTCAGATATGTTATTTATTGTAAATGTTCTTTTCTATTTTTCTGTAATTGTCCAGGTTTGGCACATCAGCATAGAGTTGGTAGGAAGATTGTGTTGTAGAGTGATTTCTTAGTATCTATTGATACGTATTTGTTCTTTATTATTGGTGCCATTTGTCCTATGTCTTATTGCATCTATTTTCGATCTCGTCTTCTGAAATGCCATTTGATGATATTATACTCCCTAAGTACTTAAAGGTTTTACTTTCGTTTCAGGGGTGTTCTTTAAGATGAATATTAGTTATTTTTTTTTCTCTCCTTTGTTCATAGTCATTGCCTCTGTTTTGCTGATGCTAATTTCCATCGTATGTTCCTTACACACTTCGTTAAGACTATTTACATGGACTTGTAATTCTGCTTCTGATTTTCCTTTTAATGCTTGATCGTTCGCACATACGAGTTCTTTAATGGTGTAATTTGCCGTTGGTTCTTCTTCTGTGTTCTATTCATCATGCGGTGTTGTTACCGTGTCTGTTTGGCTGGTTTCTTTACATATGTTGTATATAGGTTATGAACAACAGTGGGAACAGGACACAAACTTGTCGTACTCCGGATCTTATGGGGAAAAGTTCTGAGTGTCCTCCATTTGTTCTTACAGTGCATTTACTGTTGTTGTATAAGAATCTACATAGGCTTGTTAGATGTGTACTCACTCCATTTCGTTAAAGGATTTCCCACAGATTGTTTCTCTCAACTCTATCTTATGCCTTCTCTTTGTCGACAAAGGCTAAGTAGAATGTTTCATTAAAATCGATTGTTTTTTTTATAAGGTGTCTAAGAGCAAACTTAGAGGTGGAATAGATAAATTAATTTTCAGAGGAGGCAAAGAACAAAAATGTAAAGCAAACAGAAAGAGGTGTACTTTTAAAGCTCAGCAACATATAATGATATTATCAAGGTCAGTGTCATTAACATAGCAGATGACAGAGGTGATTGGAGAGTAAATAGGGCCATTATCTTCTCCAGATCAAACACAAGGAGGAGCAGAAGAGGAAGAAGAATAAGAAGAATAGAAGAAAGAAAAAGATGAAATAAAAGAAGAAAAAGAAGGAAGAGGAGGAGGAGAGAAGGAGATGCAGGAGAATAAAAAAGAAGTAGAAGGAAAGAAGATGAATAAAACGAAGAACAAGAAGAAGAAAACAATGATGGCCTTGTAAGTAATAAACAGTCAACGTGACTATAATGCCTAAAGTGCAAATAGCGTCTACAGCTCTATGACACGGCAATCGATGCAAAGCAAATCCGAGGCATTTTAAACTAAATTTTACCTAATTGAAACTCCGAAATGACACCAAAATGACACTAAAATGACGTAAAGAAAGAGGCTACTTGCATGTTTGTTGCGACAATAATGCATTACTTGTAAAAATCGATAACTTCCAAAAAAGACACAGTTGACACGAGCCAGACGATGATTCCCCGTGTAAGAATATTTAAAACACCCAATGCATATCCCGTCTAGCAAACAGTCGCGTACATACATATGGACAGACGTACAGAAAAGTCAACACACAAAATCGATAGTTGTGACATGACATGATTAGCTATGATGCAGACTGCACGAGATAATTATGCATGCCATCAGTACAGCACCCGCGAATCCCCTCCTCATGTTTATTTTTCTATATCATCCATGCCGTTTAGTGCTATGATGATATGAATATGCATTAAACAGGGAGACAAGCACTACGACACAACCGACTCTTTTGATCAAGATCTTCATCAGTGGATATATATCTGGCAACTTGCCGTCTTGACAGACCATATTTATTGTACTTCAAAATTTAAACAAAACAAAGCATAATTATCTCTCCATAGCTGAATTGTAAAGAAAATGTGTTGCCCATGCAGCATGATCCCACTTTCGGCCTGTGTATACATCCGGAACAAGCTGCAGAAGGTGCCGGATCAGCAACACTTTACTCTTAACTATCCGCCTATAGGAGCTTCGATTCTAGACTAGTTGCCGATCAAGACTTATGACCTGGTTTGCCCTGACAGGACACTTAGTCTTTAGGATGTATTTACACGCACCGGGATAAGATTATATATATATATATATATATATATATATATATATATATATATATATATATATATATATATATATATATATAATATATAAAATGCGGTACGCGGTTCCTGAGCCGGGTACTAGGCGTTCGAAACTCAGCTGCTACCGATTTGTGCAGCAGACCGTGTCGCGTTGTGTCATAACGTGCTGGTATGGGAGCCGGTCGTTCAGAAAGCAATAGCAAACTACTGAGCGTAACACTTGCCTAGTACATCAACAGCAGCTTTAAAAAATGCTGGTGTTGACTGCAACGTCCCACAAGGGATACGCAACAAAATGTGTGTGTATATATATATCTTCAACTGCTCCAACATCATAAGGGAAGAAATACAAACTAGAATCAACTCTGGAAATAAGATATATTATGCACTACAACATCTACTAAAATCAAAGGCGCTATCTCGTAACACCAAAATCACAATATGCAAACACTGATCAGACCAGTTGTGCTGTATGGCTCTGAAACCTGGAGTACAAACGAAAGGAGACGAAGCCTTGTTACAAACCTTTGAGAACAAAATTTTAAGACGCATCTTTGGACCCATTAGGGATACACAAAGTGGAGAGTGGAAAAGAAGAAGTAACAAAGACATTTATGATCTGTTTAAGTCCCCGCTAATCACTGGTATCATGAAGGCTAATAGACTACAATGGCTGGGGCATATAGAAAGAATGGAAAATAATAGGGAAACAAAACTCGCTTACACTCAGGAAATAAATGACCGTAGACCCCGATGTAGACCAAGAAGACGGTGGAGAGATAATACATGTACAGACCTACAAGCACTTGGAATCAACGACTGGCAAGAGAAGGTCCACCAGAGAGACGAATGGAGACGGATTGTATTTGCAGCAAAGAACCTCAATGGCTCGGAAAGCTGAAGAAGAAGATATATATATATATATATATATATATATATATATATATATATATATATAATATATATATCTATATATATATATATATATATATATATATATATATATATATACTAGCTGACCCGGCACGGCTTCGCCCAGACCCTGATGGGAGCATCTCATTTAATTCATATAAGTAGTCATATAAGTTCTCGTTCCCTGTTACCGACTATCTGTCTGTCTGTCTGTCTGTCTGTCTATCTGTCTGTCTGTCTGTCTGACCCGGCCCGTCTTCGCCCAGACCCTGATGGGGAGCATCTCATTTAATTCATATAAGTAGTCATATAAGTTCCCGTTCCGACTATCTATCTGTCTGTCTGTCTGACCGGCCCGGCATCGCCCAACTCCCTGGTGGGGAGCATCTCATTTAATTCATATAAGTAGTCATATAAGTTCCCGTTCCCGACTGTCTGTCTGTCTGTCTGTCTGTCTGTCTGTCTGTCTGTCTGTCTGTCTGTCTGTCTATCTATCTATCTGTCTGTCTGTCTGTCTGACCCGGCCCAGCCCATGGTGGAGAGCATCTCATTTAAATTATATAAGTAGTCATATAAGATCCCGTTCCCGACTATCTGTCTGACTGTCTGTCTGTCTTGAGTAAATGGAGGAGGGAGGAGGAAGAGGGAGGTTAGGATGGGAAGAGGAGGGAGGAGGAGGGAGGAGAGGGGGGGAAGGGGGTTGGGGGGGAAAAAAGGGG
>JACEFZ010024365.1:0-41111 GCA_014155875.1 Cepaea nemoralis | reverse complement strand
CCTCCCCCTCCCCCCTCCTTATCCTCCCTCTTCCTCCCCCCCCCTCCCCTTTCCTCCCCCTCCTCCCCTCCTCCTCCCCCCCCCCTCCTTTCCCCCTTCCCCCTCCCCCCCCCCATCCCTCCCTCCCCCCCCCTTCTTCCTCCTCCCCCCCCTTCCCCCCTCTTCCTCCTCCTCCCCCCCCCCTTTCCCCTCCCCCCTCCTCTTTCCCTCTCCCTCCCCCCTCCCCTCCCCCTCCTCCCCCTTTTTCCCCCCCCCTCCCCCCCTTTTCTCCCTCCTCCTTCCCCTCCTTCCCCCCCCCCTCCTCCTTCTCCCTTCGCCTCCAAACCCCTCCTCCTCTCCCCTTCCTCCTCCCTCCCTCCTCCCTCTCCGCCTCCTCCCTCTTCCTCCTCCCTCTCCTCCTCCCTCCTGCCCCCCTCCTCCTGCATTCTCTTCCCCCCTTTTCCCCCCCTATTCTCCTCCCTATTCCTCCTCCTCCCCCTCCTCCTCCCTCCTCCTCCTCCTCTTTCTCCCTCCCCCCCCCTCCTCCTCCCTCCTCCTCCCTCCTCCTCCCTCTTCCTCCTCCCTCCCTCCTACTCCTCCCTCCTCCTCCTAATCCCTCCTCCTCCCTTTTATTCCTCCCTACTCCTCCCTCCTCCTCCCTCCTCTTCCCTCCTCCTCCTCTCTCCCCTCCTCCTCCTCCTCTCGACTCTTTCTCCCTCCTCCTCCCTCCTCACCTCCCTCTTCCTCCTCCCTCTTCCTACTCCTCCTTTTTCTTCTTCTGCTGCTGCTGCTGCCGCCGCTCCATTTACCCAAGTTAATTGTTGGGGGAAGATGTAAAGATCTTTCAAGTGCTCTTTCTAATGCTTTTTGTAAGTTTGGTCTTCGTTTATCTAAGGTGTTCTAACTGCAACCAATAAATGATTAGACAGACAGGCAGGCAGACAGACAGACAGACAGACAGACAGACAGACAGACAGACAGACAGACAGACAGACAGACAGACAGACAGAGAGGGAGGGACGGACGGACAGACAGACAGACAGAAAGACAGACAGACAGACAGATAGTCGGGAACGGGAACTTATATGACTACTTATATGAATTAAATTAGATGCTCCCCCATCAGGGGCTGGGCGAAGCCGGGCTGGGTCGGGTCAGACAGACAGACAGACAGATAGACAGACAGACAGATAGATAGTCGGGAACGGGAACGGGAGCTTATATGACTACTTATATGAATTAAATGAGATGCTCCCCACCAAGGACTGGGCAAAGCCGGGCCGGGTCAGCTAGTATTCCTATAAAACTTGGGATTACGGCCGCAGGAAGTGCTTAACAGAAAACACATATGATGTGTGCCTGTTCAGCAAGCCTAAAATAGCATTCTTCTGCTTCTTCTTTTCCTCGTCCTCGTCCTCCTCCTTGCCTTGGCAGATGGGTTGCGACAGTCCTTTATGAGCGTAATGTTGCGTTGCTCATGGGTTCCTGGACTTCTGACCCCTATACTATTACACCTAAGTTGCCACAGGGATCTGCCGTGTCTTCAGTGCTCTTAAATGTATACATCAGCAAAGTCGCAGCTATTGAGACACCATGTGTTGGTGGAATCGTGACATTTGCAGATGAAGTGCTGGTGTACAGACAGAGCAGAGACTGGGAATGTTTGGCTGCAGACTTACAGATGATAGTAAACAGGGTGGCAGAGTTGTGCAGGGATGCAAGGGCCGTTATAAACCCAGACAAGGCATCGGTTGGATAACAGGAATTTGAAGGCAGATGTCTCAATATATATTTTCTTCTATTCCTCCTCCTCGTTCTTATTCTTCTTCTTATTCTTCTACTTTTTCTTTGTGTATCCATATAACCATTTGAAAACAAAGAACATTGGTATCGTCTTCCCCCCCCCCCCCACCCCCCTCCCGCCTTCCTGCTTTCTTCTCTCTCTGTCTCTTTCAGTTTCTCTCTCTTCTCACCCCGTCTCTCTGTTTCTCACTGTGTCTTCTCTCTTTCCCCTCTCTCTCTGTCTCTGTCTCTCTTTCTGTGTGTGTGTGTGTGTGTGTGTGTGTGTGTGTGTGTGTGTGTGTGTGTGTGTGTGTGTGTGTGTGTGTGTGTGTGAAGACAACATATTTTGTTGGAGAATAGACTAACATAGAATGTTCTAACAGGACATTCCAGAATGCCCCAGTACATAAACTTACATTACATTAAGAAAGCAAACAGCCGGCAAGTAAGGCAAGTCATTAACAAGCTAGGTCACAGATGCTACACTCGGACACTTGTATGTGTGGGCAAAGCAGTGGTTAGTACGCCTGCTTCCCGAATCCAGTGGTACGGGTTCAATCTCCAGTAGCTACAGAATGTATGTTCCAACACTATAAGCCCTGCCTGTGACCCAGCCTCCAATAGTATGTTCCAACACTATACAGCCCTGCCTGTGACCCAGCCTCCAATAGTATGTTCCAACACTATACAGCCCTGCCTGTGACCCAGCCTCCAATAGTATGTTCCAACACTATACAGCCCTGCCTGTGACCCAGCCTCCAATAGTATGTTCCAACACAATACAGCCCTGCCTGTGACCCAGCCTTCAATAGTTGATTGATTGATTGATTTAGGAATCGACATCACAGCATTTGGGGCATTCCCATAAGTGCTCCGTCCCCATCCTCAGCAGCCAGCGAAGAGTTCCAGCACTAATTGTACCAGTAGCAATCTGATTATAAGTCCGTCTCGCCTTTCCTTTGAGCGTTGAGCGTCGGCCAGATCCCTTCGTCACCCCTCGTTGTCTCATTCTTGCCAGACCATGGTAATCCATTTGTTCCTCCGAGGTGTGCACGTGCTCCCACAAGGCCGCAACCACGTCTGCCTTGTCATGTATCAATACTCCACCAAGTTCTGCAGAGCTAGCCAATCTGTCCGACTGTTCATTTCCCAGCACACCTGCATGCCCCGGAGAAAAGATCCAGGCGATGCTTGTCACCCGTGACCTCCGAAGCGAAACAAGCCACTCCGAACGAAGTCTGCCCGTCCTCACCCTCGTCAGCATGCTTTCTGAGTCAGTTACAATCACGATGTGTGTGTGTGTGTGTGTGTGTGTGTGTGTGTGTCGTATTCTCCATCCAGCGGAGAGCCGCAGTGACTGCCTCCATTTCCATTCTTAAGCTGGATGTTGTGGTATCATATGCCAGGCTCTCCTGCCCCAAACATTGACCATTAGCTTTGGCTATGAACCCCCAGCCACTTCTCTCACCTCTTGACACCGAACCATCTGTGTAGATAATCACATCACTCGAGTGAGCATTGTCCTGAATTAGTTGCTGGATTTCCACTTCCGTGGCCCCTGCTGGCCACTCCCTGCACTCCCGGCTTAATGTGATTATAACTCTGCACAAGTCTGACTGCTCCGCTGGCACTCTGACCCACTCCTCTCCACGCCTAATGTTCTCCAGGGGGCACACCTGTCTGATCGTATCCTCCGCCTGAGCCATCCATGATTTCCCTCTTATCAGTCGCTAACCCTTAACTACGTCCAGCGCCTCATGCAGTGGGTGGTCTGTGTCTGCAGCTGCTCTGAGGTATGCCTTCGCCTGCATCACCTTGAGCCTACCAGCAACAGTCGGCAGACCAAGGATGTAAAGCATACACACTACTGGGGTGTCTCTAGTGCATCCCAGAATGACCCGCATAGCTTCAGGCCTTCAATAGCCTTCAATAGTATGTTCCAACACTATACAGCCCTGCCTGTGACCCAGCCTCCAATAGTAAGTTACAACACAATACAGCCCTGCCTGTGACCCAGCCTCCAATAGTAAGTTACAACACAATACAGCCCTGCATGTATACTTTAAGACATTGTGTACTGCTAGACATGTATGTACTGACGTGCACGATTAGAAATGTCTGCATTGTAAGACATGTATGTACTGTAAGACGTGTATGTACTGTAAGACATGTATGTACTGTAAGACATGTATGTACTGTAAGACATGTATGTACTGTAAGACATGTATGTACTGTAAGACATGTATGTACTGTAAGACATGTATGTACTGTAAGACATGTATGTACTGTAAGACATGTATGTACTGTAAGACATGTATGTACTGTAAGACATGTATGTACTGTAAGACGTGTATGTACTGTAAGACATGTATGTACTGTAAGACGTGTATGTACTGTAAGACATGCATGTACTGTAAGACGTGTATGTACTGTGAGACGTGTATGTACTGTAAGACGTGTATGTACTGTAAGACGTGTATGTACTGTGAGACGTGTATGTACTGTAAGACATGTATGTACTGTGAGACATTCATGTACTGTGAGACATGCATGTACTGTAAGACGTGTATGTACTGTGAGACATGCATGTACTGTGAGACATGCATGTACTGTAAGACGTGTATGTACTGTGAGACGTGTATGTACTGTGAGACGTGTATGTACTGTGAGACGTGTATGTACTGTAAGACGTGTATGTACTGTGAGACGTGTAGTACTGTAAGACGTGTATGTACTGTAAGACGTGTATGTACTGTGAGACGTGTATGTACTGTGAGACATGCATGTACTGTAAGACTTGTATGTACTGTGAGACGTGTATGTACTGTGAGACATGCATGTACTGTAAGACGTGTATGTACTGTGAGACGTGTATGTACTGTAAGACATGTATGTACTGTAAGACATGCATGTACTGTAAGACATGTATGTACTGTAAGACATATATGTACTGTAAGACAAGTATGTACTGTAAGACATGTATGTACTGTAAGACGTGTATGTACTGTAAGACATGTATGTACTGTAAGACATGTATGTACTGTAAGACATGTATGTACTGTAAGACATGTATGTACTGTAAGACATGTATGTACTGTAAGACGTGTATGTACTGTAAGACATGTATGTACTGTAAGACGTGTATGTACTGTAAGACATGCATGTACTGTAAGACGTGTATGTACTGTGAGACGTGTATGTACTGTAAGACGTGTATGTACTGTAAGACGTGTATGTACTGTGAGACGTGTATGTACTGTAAGACATGTATGTACTGTGAGACATGCATGTACTGTGAGACATGCATGTACTGTAAGACGTGTATGTACTGTGAGACATGCATGTACTGTGAGACATGCATGTACTGTAAGACGTGTATGTACTGTGAGACGTGTATGTACTGTGAGACGTGTATGTACTGTGAGACGTGTATGTACTGTAAGACGTGTATGTGCTGTGAGACGTGTATGTACTGTGAGGCGTGTATGTACTGTGAGACGTGTATGTACTGTAAGACGTGTATGTACTGTGAGACGTGTATGTACTGTAAGACGTGTATGTACTGTAAGACGTGTATGTACTGTGAGACGTGTATGTACTGTGAGACATGCATGTACTGTAAGACTTGTATGTACTGTGAGACGTGTATGTACTGTGAGACATGCATGTACTGTAAGACGTGTATGTACTGTGAGACGTGTATGTACTGTAAGACATGTATGTACTGTAAGACATGTATGTACTGTAAGACATGTATGTACTGTAAGACATATATGTACTGTAAGACATGTATGTACTGTAAGACGTGTATGTACTGTAAGACATGTATGTACTGTAAGACATGTATGTACTGTAAGACGTGTATGTACTGTAAGACATGTATGTACTGTGAGACATGCATGTACTGTAAGACGTGTATGTACTGTGAGACATGCATGTACTGTAAGACGTGTATGTACTGTGAGACGTGTATGTACTGTGAGACGTGTATGTACTGTGAGACGTGTATGTACTGTAAGACGTGTATGTACTGTGAGACGTGTATGTACTGTGAGACGTGTATGTACTGTGAGACGTGTATGTACTGTGAGACATGCATGTACTGTGAGACGTGTATGTACTGTGAGACATGCATGTACTGTAAGACGTGTATGTACTGTGAGACGTGTATGTACTGTAAGACGTGTATGTACTGTGAGACGTGTATGTACTGTGAGACGTGTATGTACTGTAAGACGTGTATGTACTGTAAGACGTGTATGTACTGTGAGACGTGTATGTACTGTGAGACGTGTATGTACTGTGAGACGTGTATGTACTGTGAGACATGCATGTACTGTAAGACGTGTATGTACTGTGAGACATGCATGTACTGTAAGACGTGTATGTACTGTGAGACGTGTATGTACTGTGAGACGTGTATGTACTGTGAGACGTGTATGTACTTTGAGACGTGTATGTACTGTGAGACATGCATGTACTGTAAGACGTGTATGTACTCTAAGGGTGGATGGGTGGGTGAGTGTAGGTTGATCGATAAGACGATGAGTAGAAGTGGCGAATGTAGTTAGAGACAGAAAACGCGCACGCGTGTGCGAGAGAGAGAGAGAGAGAGAGAGAGAGAGAGAGAGAGAGAGAGAGAGAGAGAGAGAGAGAGAGAGAGAGAGAGAGAGAGAGAGACCGATAGTTCCTCTGTGCCCTACGCGTGTTTCGTCTCACAGTTGAGTATAATGTTTTAAACATGGTCCACACTTAGCTGCACTCACTAATTAGGTCACTGGTCACCTCAATACCTTCAGTGACGAACGAACAAAAAAAACGAACGAACAAACTTTATTTTCAAAGGGTAACACATTGGGTAAGCAGGCCCGTTTTACATTCGGCCCTTCCAATTACTTGTCTTTCAGTTCATCAATAGTGCATGATACATTCACATAGGAAAAACACATTGTCAAATGAATGTTGTAAACATAAACAATGCATTTTACCATGTTATGAGACACATCTACCACCCACCCACACATATACACACATACACCCAGACATACATATATGCCCCACCTATCCCACGTCCACGCATCCCTTATCCCACACGCATTCACCACCCATACACACATTCCCCACCAATTCCATAAACCACACGCACTCACCCACCCACATATCCTCACCACGCACACATCCCCAACCACCCAGCTAAACACACATCCCCCAAACATACATCGTCCACCCAGACACACATCCCCCCGCCAATATAATCATCCTGCATCTACCAACACACATCTTCCACCCACCCACACATCCCCAACTTACATAATCCTCCACCCACACAATCTCTTCCCACCCACCCGCACATCCCGCACCCACCCAAACACACCCAACCCACCCCAACCTACATACACTCACCCATCCACACCCCTATTCACCCATCCCCCAACCTCACATAACTTAACCACACAACCACCACCCACACACACATACCCAGCCATACACCCACATCGCCACCCACACACACATCTCCTCAGCCATACGCACATCCCCCACCCTCACATCTACCATCCACCCACACACATCTCCCACGCACACACCCTACCACCCACACATACATCCCCCGACCCAACCACACACCCCCACCCACATACACATCCCACAACCTACACATACTCACCCACCCACACATACTCACCCACCCACACATCCTCCACCTACCCATCCACACACCCCCCAAATCACCCATCCCCACCCACTCATCCCTTAACCACACATCCCCACCCACCCACACATCCCCACCCACCCACACATCCCCATCAACCCACACACATATGCCACCCACATACCCCATCACCCACCCACACATCCCCCGACCCACTCACACATCACCCATCGACATACACACAGCCCCTATCCACACACAGACATTCCTCACCCATACACAATACCCCAAACCACCTACACACCCCACACACCCACCCACACATCCTCAACCACCCACACCCACACATCCCACTACCCACCAACACCCACACACCCCGAACTCACCCAAACATATACCCCCACCCACATATCTACACCCACATACGCACATCGCCAACCCACAAGTCTCCCAACCACACACACACACACACACACATCCCCACCCACCCGCGCATTTTAAGAAGATACTGCTAGGCAGCCAGGTCATCGTTAGTATAACTGAAGATTGTCCTGTAGTATGGGACGCCATCTTGAACCAGAACTACGTGATGCCACCGGAAATATGTATGTGCGGGTCTAATTTATAATCATTTGTCGTGTACGCTGTCCGTGGAACTTGGTGTTTGAAGGCTTGCTTGGCCATCGATTTCCATTCTCAGCTGTCTCGTTTCATTGTCCATTTAGCGCCTCACTTTCTGCAACCTCCTCAGTTTGCTGTTCTAGAGGTTCTCTGTGCTTCTCGTATTGTTCCACCGGAAAATAGAATTATCGTTGCACTTCTCCATCACATGACTTTCTTCTCTTCAGCTTGTGTCGTGTATCTCCCAATGGAGATAGGCTCTCAATCAACTCACGACCAGCCGTCCTTGGTTGACCTGTTTATGCTTGGTTTCGTTCTTCAGACACAGTATTCTACGGAAGGAGGCAGCTAGTCCCACGTCCTTTATGTTGCTTCTGACGACATGCTTCGTGTTACTATTCTTTGCTTCTCTTATAGCTCCCAGAAACACACGGGCGATATGTGTTTATCATCATCATTATGTGCTATGCCGATGGGTCATGTTTCGCCATCTCAAACTATCACGAGAGTCGTGGATCAATTCCGTGTCTCGATCATACGCCTTCAGGCGTAATGAGCATCTTGCGTTAGCCCCAACATTTAAAGAGACCACACGGCATTCGAGGGATGATGTGATCACAATCAGGCATGTCGCCTTTACTTCCCAAGACATGTCTAGTTCTCATTTTAGACTAGACTGAATTAGCAACTCAGGTCCATTGTTAACATATGCCTGTATGCAAATTCTAACCTATGACCCCAGGGCAGGAAGAAAATGTGTTTGTTACAGTTGCCACCGATATGTGTATACATGTAACTATATTTGATGTTTTTGGTTTCAACTGTCACTCTTCTCATGGCAACTAACGCAGCTACCGACATGTTTGTACACTTGACTATATTTGGTGTCCTTGGTTTCAATTGTCACTCTTGTCATGTTAGCAACCACTGCTACCGACATGTGTGTACACTTAACTATATTTGGTGTCCTGGTTTCAATTGTCACTCTAGTCATATTACTTACCGCTGATGCCGATATGTGTTATTCACATAGACGTATTGACACGCACTTAGGGCTTCGGTCGAGTTTCTAGCGCGCTCGAAGGGGTGGATATTTAACCTACATTTTTCTCCTTAATAGACCGTCTAATTTGACTCCACATACATATGAGCACTGCAGCAACTTACACATGGTTGGTTGTGTGATAGCAGCTTTCGTATGATGTCATCCAAATATTCCAATACTGGAAAATATCATGTATAATGTTTCAGTGGTTCGAATAGTTATGTCTTGTTGGAGATGTAGTCTAAAGTGGTTTATTAAGATGTAGTATAAGGTGGTTTACTGGAGATTAAGTCTAAAGTGGTTTATTTGAGATGTAGTCTAAAGTAGTATGTAGATGTAGTCTATTGGAGAAGTAGTCTATGGTTGTTTATTGGAGATGTAGTCTAAAGTGGTTTATTGGAGATGTAGTCTAAAGTGGTTTATTGGAGATGTAGTCTAAAGTGGTTTATTGGAGATGTAGTATAAAGTGGTTTGTTGGAGATGTAGTCTAGGGTTGTTTATTGGAGATGAAGTCTAAAGTGGTTTATTGGAGATGTAGTCTAAGGTTGTTTATTGGAGATGTAGTCTAAGGTGTTTTATTGGAGATGAAGTCTAAAGTGGTTTATTGGAGATGTAGTCTAAGGTGGTTTATTGGAGATGTAATCTAAGGTGTTTTATTGGAGATGAAGTCTAAAGTGGTTTATTGGAGATGTAGTCTAATGTGGTTTATTGGAGGTGTAGTCTAAGGTGTTTTATTGGAGATGAAGTCTAAAGTGATTTATTGGAGATGTAGTCTAGGGATGTTTATTGGAAATAAAGTCTAAGGTGTTTTAATGGAGATGAAGTCAAAAGTGGTTTATTGGAGATGTAGTCTAGAGTTGTGAAGCGGGTGTGTAACCACGCGGCACACACTGGACACAGCCAAATTATCATAACAGAACACTACAACGTCACCCATCGTAGGCTATGCTCAAGATTGCCCAATCGCCGCGACTCTCGTCCGTCAATCTATGTGGATAATTTGGCTGTGTCCAGTGTGTGCCGGGCGGTTACACACCCGCTTCACGCGCGTGATCCGGGGCTTGTTTTCGGATCCGGTCAGGGATATGCACTACTGACGAGCTCAAACGAGAGCGAAACTCGAGTATAGTGCTTCCATATTGACGTGGATAGGCCTTAGGTTCATACCAGAATACGATCAGCGTTGCAGTGGTGGGTTGTGCTCAATATTTATATTTCTATGTCTCAATATTTCAGCGGGTGTATTAGATGTTGGCCAAAGTATTTCTATGTTTCAATATTTCAGCAGGTGTATTAGATGTTGGTCAAAGTATTTCTATGTCTCAATATTTCAGCAGGTGTATTAGATGTTGGTCAAAGTATTTCTGTCTCAATATTTCAGCAGGTGTATTAGATGTTGGTCAAAGTATTTCTATGCCTCAGTATTTCAGCAGGTATACATGTTGGCCAAAGTATTTCTATGTCTCAGTATTTCAGCAGGTGTATTAGAGGTTGGTCAAAGTATTTCTATGTCTCAGTATTTCAGCAGGTGTATTAGATGTTGGCCAAAGTATTTTTATGTCTCAATATTTCAGCAGGTATACATGTTGGCCAAAGTATTTCTATGTCTCAGTATTTCAGCAGGTGTATTAGATGTTGGTCAAAGTATTTCTATGTCTCAGTACTTCAGCAGGTGTATTAGATGTTGGTCAAAGTATTTCTGTGTCTCAATATTTCAGCAGGTATATATGTTGGTCAAAGTATTTCTATGTCTCAGTATTTCAGCAGGTGTATTAGATGTTGGTCAAAGTATTTCTATGTCTCAGTATTTCAGCAGGTGTATAATATGTTGGCCAAAGTATTTCTATGTCTCAGTATTTCAGCGGGTGTATTACATATTGGCCAAAGTATTTCTATGTCTCAATATTTTAGCCGAGAGCGGCTGGCCGAGTGGCTAGAATGCCGGGCTCTCCTTCGGGAGACCCGGGTTAAAAATCCTCGGTAAGGTGTCGAGTTTTTTCTGTCCGGGGCAAAAAGAAAACTCTAACCTGCACATTTCGCTTTTATTGAAATGTTTGTGCCAAGCGACACGTAGGAATACTCCATGGACTTGCTTAGTTCTACAATGTGTTGTGTTCCCTTGATGTAGTAACTTCCACCAGAAAGTGATATTTAACAGTGTTTTCACGGAGTCCCCCTGATGCACTCTGATCTTATCACGACACTTCACTTGCTTCTATTCTTCGGCCAGACACTGGCAGTACGTATTCTATCAATCAATACAAAGGAACCGAGTGATCAATTGTTGGAGGGCTTCCGTGCTTTTAAGGAAAATACATTTTGTTTATCTTCACTTACTAGCTCAATCTAGATATTTGCATGGTTCCTGGCCTTTGTTTGTGTGCTGTTTTTGACAGATGCAAGCAAATGTCGACTTTTCTATATTGTTTCTCCTCTCTGTCTATTCTGTGACTTAATATTTCTTCATTGTGTGATTACACCTGCCTGTCTGCCTGCCTGTCTGTCTGCCTGCTTGCCTGTATGTCTGTCTGCCTGCCTGCCTGCCTGCCTGTCTGTCTATAGATTAGAGATACAGACTGGAGATATAGACTAGAGGAGATACAGACTAGCAATATAGATTAGAGATACAGACTGGAGATACAGACTAGAGGAGATATAGACTAGAGGTAGAGTCTGGAGATACAGACTAGCGATATAGATTAGAGATACAGACTGGAGATACAGACTAGAGGAGATACAGACTAGCAATCAATACAGACTAGCAATCAATACAAAGGAACCGAGTGATCAATTGTTGGAGGGCTTCCGTGCTTTTAAGGAAAATACATTTTGTTTATCTTCACTTACTAGCTCAATCTAGATATTTGCATGGTTCCTGGCCTTTGTTTGTGTGCTGTTTTTGACAGATGCAAGCAAATTTCGACTTTTCTATATTGTTTCTCCTCTCTGTCTATTCTGTGACTTAATATTTCTTCATTGTGTGATTACACCTGCCTGTCTGCCTGCCTGTCTGTCTGCCTGCTTGCCTGTATGTCTGTCTGCCTGCCTGCCTGCCTGCCTGTCTGTCTATAGATTAGAGATACAGACTGGAGATATAGACTAGAGGAGATACAGACTAGCAATATAGATTAGAGATACAGACTGGAGATACAGACTAGAGGAGATATAGACTAGAGGTAGAGTCTGGAGATACAGACTAGCGATATAGATTAGAGATACAGACTGGAGATACAGACTAGAGGAGATACAGACTAGCAATCAATACAGACTAGCAATCAATACAAAGGAACCGAGTGATCAATTGTTGGAGGGCTTCCGTGCTTTTAAGGAAAATACATTTTGTTTATCTTCACTTACTAGCTCAATCTAGATATTTGCATGGTTCCTGGCCTTTGTTTGTGTGCTGTTTTTGACAGATGCAAGCAAATTTCGACTTTTCTATATTGTTTCTCCTCTCTGTCTATTCTGTGACTTAATATTTCTTCATTGTGTGATTACACCTGCCTGTCTGCCTGCCTGTCTGTCTGCCTGCTTGCCTGTATGTCTGTCTGCCTGCCTGCCTGCCTGCCTGTCTGTCTGTCTGTCTGTCTGTCTGTCTTCCTGTCTGCCTGCCTGCTTGTCCGTCCGTCCGTCCGTCCGTCCGTCTGTCTGTCTGTCTGTCTGTCTGTCTGTCTGTCTGTCTGTCTGTCTGTGGGTGTGCGTGCTAGATGTAAACATGTAGATTCAGATCACCATCTGCTAACAATAATTAAAATTAAGCTGAAACTCCAGTGATACAGACCACCTGATAAACAATGGAATCAGTACAATCTAGGATACCCTGGACATCAAGAAACCGAGGAATAATGTATAGCCGCGACTCTGTATGGTGAGCGTCAAAGGTGCGAATTGTGCAATTAGCCTCGTTGTAAAATCTTGCCTGTGGTCGCTTTGAGTGTCGACTTTTTGCTGGAGTAATATTACGTAGCCGCTCTCCCTGGCCTATGGGTTAGCAACTTTCTCCGTAATCCCGTTTATCCATGTGAGCGAACGCAACTGCGCGAGAATCGGTAACGGTTCTAGCCGCGCCCTTTACTTATGGGATATGTGAG
The DNA here is from genome assembly GCA_014155875.1 of Cepaea nemoralis. Lineage (NCBI taxonomy): Eukaryota > Metazoa > Mollusca > Gastropoda > Stylommatophora > Helicidae > Cepaea > Cepaea nemoralis. The sequence goes on along the minus strand of JACEFZ010024365.1, from coordinate 27,943 downwards.
CCGGCCGCTCAGAAAGCAATAGCGAACTACTTGCCAAGAAATCAACAACAGCGGTAAAATGCTGGTGTTGAAAGCGATGTCCTGTAATAGGATATGCGAAAAGAATATTACGTAATAAAGTTTCAAACAACGAGCACACTTTTATTAAGATGTTTACATGCTGCGAGTACCGTTTTTATTCTTCCTTAATTTCTCCTTTACTTGTCCATCTTGATTTTAGACCGAGATCCATTCTTGGATAATATACGCGCGTTCCGTGACAGATACGGACCAGTGATTCAGACCAATGACACAGACTAGAGATACATACTAGAGATACAGACTAGAGATACAGACTAGAGGTAGAGTCAGGAGATACAGACTATAGATACAGACTAGAGGTAGAGTCTGGAGATACAGACTAGAGATACAGACTATTGGTAGAGTCTGGAGATACAGACTAGCAATGTAGATTAGAGATACAGACTAGCGATATAGATTAGAGATACAGACTAGCGATATAGTTTAGAGATACACACTGGAGATACAGACTAGAGGAGATATAGACTACAGGTAGAGTCTGGAGATACAGACTAGCGATATAGATTAGAGATACAGACTGGAGATACAGACTAGAGGAGATATAGACTACAGGTAGAGTCTGGAGATACAGACTAGCGATATAGATTAGAGATAGAGACTGGAGATACAGACTAGAGGAGATACAGACTAGAGGTAGAGTCAGGAGATACAGACTAGAGATACAGACTAGCGATATAGATTAGAGATACAGACTGGAGATACAGACTAGAGGAGATACAGACTAAAGGTAGAGTCAGGAGATACAGACTAGCGATATAGATTAGAGATACAGACTGGAGATACAGACTAGAGGAGATATAGACTAGAGGTAGAGTCTGGAGATACAGACTAGCGATATAGTTTAGAGATACAGACTGGAGATATAGACTAGAGGAGATACAGACTAGCGATATAGATTAGAGATACAGACTGGAGATACAGACTAGAGGAGATACAGACTAGAGGAGATACAGACTAGAGGAGATACAGACTAAAGGTAGAGTCAGGAGATACAGACTAGCGATATAGATTAGAGATAGAGACTGGAGATACAGACTAGAGGAAATACAGACTAGCGGTAGAGTCAGGAGATACAGACTAGAGATACAGACTAGCGATATAGATTAGAGATACAGACTGGAGATATAGACTAGAGGAGATATAGACTAGAGGAGATACAGACTAGTGATACAGACTAGCGATATAGATTAGAAATACAGACTGGAGATATAGACCAGCGATATAGATTAGAAATACAGACTGGAGATATAGACTAGCGATATAGATTAGAAATACAGACTGGAGATACAGACTAGCGATATAGATTAGAGATAGAGACTGGAGATACATACTAGAGGAGATACAGACTGGAGGTAGAGTCAGGAGATACAGACTAGAGATACAGACTAGCGATATAGATTAGAGATACAGACTGGAGATATAGACTAGAGGATATGCAGGCTAGAGGTAGAAGCCAGAGATACATCGTCGAAATGACAGCCATCTTTGGAAGATGCAGTGTCTATTTTCGGTTGTTAAACTGTTTCACACATTACAAATAAACCTTCGACAATGTTCAACATGAGGGATTCTGGAACTTATGAGCAATCTAGGGTTTCTAGCATATTTTATTCACTTTATTTCATCACGCCATGAACAACAATCAGCAGTTAGAGTTTCCGGTGAAACGTCACATTAAATGCAGGTTTAAAAAATGTTAGCTGCATATACTTTACGGACGTAGCAGTCAACCCCAGCACTATTTGGCTGTTCGTGATTCCTGGGCAGGTGCGAAGGTGCGAAGAGAGGGCTGCATTCCTTTTCCATACCTGATCAACATCTATGCAAAACATGATGAGATCATTAATACTTTTCATTCATTCATATATTTTTAAAAAAGTTAGTTGTATATCATTTACGGACGTAGTAGTTAACCCCAGCATTTTTGGTTATTCGTGATACCTGGGCAAGTTTACGATCAGTAATTTCCTATTGCTTTCTGAACGACCGGCTCCCATACTATTTCATAAAAAACCAACGCAGCTGTGTTTCAAACGCGATATGCCGGATTACAAACTGCGTCCGTAATCTCTTCACCCTTCATATACTTGGTGAAAATCCATTTCCAGAACTCAAATATGCAGATGACGCCGTTCCTCTTCAAAATTATTATCATCAATCAAAATACACGGTGAAGATGAAACTTTTTTGATGAACGTATTAAAAACTCCAAAATAATGTCCGCAGACAAAACTACATGTCAATCATAAATCACAATCAACAATGAATTAATTTAAAATATCACAAACTTTGAATATCTTGGCTCCGTAAGCAACAACAATTCGGACTGTTTAAAGACGTCAGACGTAAATTGGCCATAGCAATGCAGAGATTAAATATGATTAAGAGCATGTGTCACAACAAAGGCAAACAAATTACAATAATTGTTTGGAGAAAATGCATCTTCGCTATAGCAATACGCGGATGCGAGTCAAGAAGCTTTTCGCAAGCACTTTAGAAAATCAACGGGTCTTTGAACCTGAAATGTTGCAGGCATAAATCTCAGAATGCTGGAGACTAGGAAGAAGATATATATCGACATTGTATGAGATGAGAACATCGAAGAAAACTGGCACAATAAGTAGCAACGTGTCTCGGAAACCGCACATGCTTGGCAATCTGTTATCTGTTGGGGTATGAGACTTGCACTAAAGACAAGTCCATAGGTGATCAGATCCTCCCCCTCCCCCAACTATGCATAAACGTCCGGCAGGTAATAGTGCCAGCTGTGTGTTGGTTGACGAGGTATAGGTGGCGATCTGACACCTCACAGTGCCAGTTGTGTGTTGTTTGACGAGGTATACATGGCGATCTGACACCTCACAGTGCCAGTTGTGTGTTGTTTTACGAGGTATAGGTGGCGATCTGACACCTCACAGTGCCAGATGTGTGTTGGTTGCGAGGTATACGTGGCGATCTGACACCTAAATGACACTTGATGCAACCTAAAATCTAAATGTCATGGCAGGGCAGACGAGGTCCTAAGCCTTGGTCGGCAACTGGTCTAGAAAGGAATCCCCCATAGGCGGACAGTTAGAGTATTGTTTTGATGATACAGCAGATGATAAAATGTTAGATGTTGTCAATGATTAGCCTTAGTGTATTGTGTTCGGTTAGACATTATACATATATTATCAGTATAATATTCCAGCATTCTGTTTGGAGTTGAAGGATTCTCTGTGAGTGTTAGGTTTCCGGTTTTGTCTGATTAACATAGATTTTATGTTACAACTGTTCATTGGCATCCGATTTGCATCCCTATATAGCAGTGTTTCCCAACATGGGGCCCACGCCCCACAGGGGACAATTCGATTGTTAAGGGGGGCAATTCGAAAATGGAAGAAATCGGCTGGATATAACAAAACGGGCAGACTTGAGACTGAAGTTAACTAAATTGGAACCTGACATAAAATCTCTTTGCAGCAAGCACCGAGCGCAAGGATCTCACTAAATTTAAATAATAAATAATTACTAATAATTAAAATAATACAGAAAAATCTTTCATTACAATTATTTTGTACTTGAATTTCAGTTCTCCATTATATGTTTTGAAAATTTACTTACTGTGTTTGCTCAATAATTTCCTATTGATTTGTTCCTAAAACCTATCATTCAAGTTTCTTTAGTGGACATTTCAATTTTTGAATATTAAAAATAATGTATATGTAATGTGGGGAGGGGGGGGGATAAGAATTTTAGAAAGGCTTAGGTGGGGCATAGCACAAAAAAGGTTGGGAAACACTGCTATATAGTGTAATTCTTTGTACAACTCCAGCTACATTACAGTTTCAATCATTTGTATAGATCGCAAATAGATTGGTTGGACGCAAAAGATATAAGGTAGATCATTTGTACAGATGACAAATAACTGAGGGACAAGTATAGAATAGTGACATTTCCCAATATTTGAAGTAGTGGTTTGTGGGAGAGATTTAATGATCGGTCCTGTCTGTTTTCTGTTTACTTAAAGAGTTTTATTAAATTCGCTAGCTGAGACAGTGTCTCTAGTTTGCTAATTAGAATATCAAATGCATATCTCATCTCATCTTGTTCCTCTTGTACCTTGCGATGTCGGGGTGAAGCATCAACAGCGGGAGAGTGCCCTTTTTTGAGCTTCATATACCGAGATTCCCGTGGACTCTGCTCTTTTCTCTGTCCATCGCTTACATGGTCGGCCTCTACTTCTGTTTCCATTTGGTCTGTACATAATTGCTTGTTGTGATGTACAATAAGCTGGTAATCTAGTTGTATGACCAAACCATTTAATGCTCTTCTGAAGTCTGTAAACACTGTTCCACGTATATTATCGTCGCTTATATTCCGATGTACATGTTCAGTCACATTTGTTCAGATCGAAAGGCAACAATATGTTGGTCATACATAGGATGCCTGTGGGCTTTAAGCGAACTGTGAACTAAATGCTCTAGTGTCCCAATGTGAATGTTTTAAAACGTTTAAACGGGGTTTAAATGCGAGAGGACCGACTTCATTGCACTGGGTGTTATCCCATTTAACTCGGTGTCTTTGGCAGAACTGCCCGCAGCAAGCGTCGCACAGAGCACCAACTCCATAGGTCCAGCGACGACCAGCAGGGGTCTCTGATTAAAGCGCATTCGTCAACTGACTGGCAGAGTCCGGAAGAGAACCCACGACCTTCTAAACAGGAGGCTAGTGTAATCACTTTATCATAGAGAATTCCGTGATGTGTCATCATCATCATCATCATGTGCCATGAATGTAAGCGTAGGCGGTCATGTTTTGCCATCTCACTCGATCACCAGAGTCGTGGATTAGCTCAGTGTTCTTGTCTCGACCATACAACGTGGCCAAGCCATCCAGGTTTTACTTCTCTGTCCTCTCATTATTCTCTTCCACTCGATCTTGTTAGTTGTTACCAAGTCATTCAATTGATTTCTTCTCATAACATGACCAAAATTGTGACTGTTTACGTCTAATTTCTCTAAACAGTTTTTTATGTCTGTTCATGGTATTCTTAGTGTTTTTCTCAGAAACAACATTTCCACAGCCATCAGATGTTTTTCAAATTGTCTGCTCATTGTCCACGCTTCACATCCATACAAAAGTGCAGGTTCTACGTAGCACCTTAACACTCGTTTTCTTGTTGCAAACGACATCTTTTTATTGGTCAGTATGTTTTTCATCTTGCAAAAGGCTGCTTTCGCCATGGCGATTCTTGTTCTAATCTCTTCAAGGCATCTCCCATCAGATGTTATAACTGTTCCAAGATAATTGTACCGATTCACTTGTTGGAGAATATTTCCATTTACTTGTATATTACATTGTGGTATTTGTTTATTCTTAGTGACGACCATAATCTGTGGTTTCTTACAATTTAATTCAAACCCAAGTTGTTCACTGTCTACAACAATTGCATCTGCTAAATGTTGCAGATCCTGCTCATTGTCTGCAGTCGATACTGTATCATCCGAATATCTAATGTTATTGATGTTATGTCCCCCAATGATGATGCCTTTCATATCATCAACAGTTCTGAAAATTTGTACACTGTACAGGGAAAAAAGATCTGGACACATTACACATCCCTGTCTCGCACCTCTCTCAATAGATTGATATTGACCTACTTCATTATCAACCTGTATGGCAGCTTGTTGTTTTCAGTATTTGTTTTTAATGAGTCTATGGTCTTTCCCATGAATTTGTAGGTCTACAAAATCTCCATCATGTTGACATATCTTACTATATCGAAAACGTTTATGTAGTCAATAAAGCAAAGATGTAAGTCTTTGTTTGCTTCTATAGAACGTTCAATTAATGTTCTCAGCATATACACAGCATTTACACAGCATTTTGGGATATGCTTTTGTGAATTAATGTGATCTCATTGAAAATTCAGCATCTACAAAGTGATGAAAATTGAAGATGTATAGATAGGTTACGATTATATTTCATGCTTACACCTGTCGCTCGTCTCTGAAGTGTCGCCGTGTTACTTGGAGAATGTACTTTTATGGTGGTTCTAATCATGATAAAAGTAAGGAGATGGGTCTCTGCTTGGTCAGGAGACCATTGTCCGATGGACTGGATTTAATTTGAGGATACACTTTAGTCATTGTGAAGGCTTTCGTAAAGTAGCCTGGATTATATATGAAGGCTTCACAAATAGCTGGCGAGGCGCAATGGAGACTTCAAGTTAGTTAGTCAGTTAATCGCGGTTCCAGCTTCACGGTAACAGGTCGTCCCCATTATGCTCCGTTCCTGTGCTAGTGAATATCACACAAAATGTTCATCACTGCCTAATGTGAAAAGTGGAACAGACAGGAATCTCGGCAAGCCAACAGCCCGCATAGGTACATTGTGCATAATGCCGCCGCCAGAATGCCAACACGAAGTCCTCCACGAAAAATACAGTTCATCGTCGATGGAATCGGCAGTCACTAGACAAACTTAATTGACCCGGGTTTTATCCCACACGGCTCGGTCTCTTTCCGCAGGGCGACCCGTCGAAAGCACCGCACAAAGCACAACCTCCGTAGCTCCAGCGATGACTGTCACGAGATCGCCATGAGTTAACCAGATAATAATACCGACGTTTGCTTGGCGTATATTTTCTAGGCCACAACAGTCGTACTAACAGAGTAAACACAGCTGCACGGGTTACATCGGGGCAGCCCATATACACATTTGGTGGTGAGTGAGAAGGAATGGATACACCGTGTTGGCAGTTCATAAACAGTTGAAATCACATAGCCTTGCCCGCTCAGGAGATGGAATAGTTCCGGCTGTCATCTATAGTTCCGGACATCAGACGGAATGGAGGTTTTGACTGTCACCACATGACAGAAAGTTGAGGGCTTGTTATTGAAAACAGTGGAACACCTGCCGGACATGAACAACGTCACGTGCACAATGTAAGCTTGTTTGGAAAACCATGATTGGCAGCTTGGTATCGAAACTCTTTGTTGGAACTCGACAGTAACTCTCTAGATTGTTTTGGATGTCTAAACCAGTGATGACAAATCTAACATTGAGGGAGCCAGGAGGGGGATGGATCCCTGACAGGGGATGATCTGCCAATGTGCCACCTGTGTGGGGGCATAAAGGATAACGTCACGTGGCCAACTTTGGTAGTTTGCCATATAAACCCGAGTTGGGGCCAACTAGGGGGACTTGGAAATGTGGCTCTAGTCGGAGTGCAATGGCACTGCAGTGCTTAGTGGAAATAATATCTACCGTGTGTTAATTAGTGACTTAATTTTACACGTGCCTATCATGGCAGATGTAGATATGATTGATAGGACTGCAGTAGTGCCATTTAAGGTATAACCTATTCTTATATTAGTTCTAATTAATATAGACTTTAGCCTTGTTAAAACTATAGTGTGATGATTAGCACTGTTAGTGGAAACTAGTTAAAAATAGATTAGTGAAGTGTTGCTAAGCTTTACTAGTTGAGAATTGAGTAATGAGGGATAATTGGGATCTTCCCGTAGGTGTCCCTGGTGGGCGGGGTTCCGCATTCTGTTTGCTGATTTTTTTTTGTCTTGGCCTGATGATAACCTATGTGGTCAGTTCATCTGTCCCTGATAGGTACATTATATTTTCTGAGCGAGGCCGATGGCCCACGATCATCTAATAGAGATCAGTGACGGGGAGGCTATCACCAGTTGTATGATTTATTTTACAGGTTCCTCTGGTTGGAATGAAGAACCCGGACCCAATGTAACATCCGATCCCGGATAAATTATGATGTAGAGAGATGGGCCAGCAACTTTCGCAACGGAAGAAGTTAAGACACATTGCTCGGTGGAGTCTAATGGTATATGTATCCTACATGAGTGAATATCAATCGTTAACACACCTGAAGTGATGGAGGTTCAACCCATGTGGAACTAGATCAGTAGGGACTGATGTTCACAGTAGATGAAACCAAACATTGAAGTGTAGTTGTTCCACGTATCAAGGAAATCAGAACTTTCAGACTATATCTAGTGAATAAAGCAAGCCATTTTATTTCTAGATACATTAACTGTTTAATAGTGAGAACTAGTGAACATTTATCAAGAGACAAAAAGACGTGTTAGTAGGACAGTGTTCCATGTTTGTTTTCACTGCGCCGGAATTATGAAGCCGGAGTTTCTATAAACTATTAGGAACAGTTGCGTTAGGAAATATACTAGTATTTTCCACGGATTATATATATATGTACATGAGATTCAGATCTCATGGTCATCAGAGTTCCTGGAGGAGGACATGTCTGGAGATAAGGACACGACTTCGGTGAGGTGCCTGTGATGAGTCTTGTGATGTCGTGTGATCCTTGCCATGATGTGTACACTATGATCCTGAACTTTGAGGGCTGACACATACATTTATGTTATAGTACACCACACACATTTTCTTCGCATACACGTCTCATATACGTTACACTTTTCTTTTAATAAATTAATCTTTATTAATTTTTAGAAGCAAGAGTTGTTGAGTATGTTGCGTTGGGGAATTATGAGAGGGGGCATAGTACGACAGTGAGAGAGTGACAGGAAAAGGTGTCCATAGGCTGATGGAGTGTGTTGGACGGAAGCTGGTGGATTCTACAGAATATTAAAAAGGAGGAAAATATTATAATGTGGGTGTCGGCTCTCTTCACTCCAGGGACGACACTGTAAAGGAGGACACGACATTATTGGGTGCTCGTAAACGGGATCTTTGGACAGCGGGATCTCTCGTAAACGGAATCCTTGGACAGCGGGATCTCTCGTAAACGGAATCTTTGGACAGCGGGATCTCCCGTAAACGGAATCCTTGGACAGCGAGATCTCCTGCAAGCAGGAACCTTTGACAGTGGGATCTTCTGACAACGGGGTCTTTTGACACGGGATCCTTAGTTATAAGAGGGAGATATCATTTTGGAGAATCCAGCTAGAGTGAATGTGGATAGGGGTTAGGACAAATATCTTACCTGTTCACACTTCACACGTCTGCATAGGTCTGTGGTCCTGATTCTACTCTTGTCACTGAGTGAATGTGCTGTGCGTGGTAATATCTAGATTTATAGTACTTGTTCATATATCTGTATAGTAATTTGCAGTTATATTGTACTAGACCTGCTAGCTTACCTCTCTGTATAATGGCCACCCCTAAACTAACCACGTTAGAATTAAAGGCAAAGGGGGAAGAAATGGGATTGGCGGGTTCTGCTCTAACGGATTACATACAGGAAGTGGAGAGAGAGTATCGTCAAGCAGAACGGGAAGATCGAAAGGCCGAGCTGGAATTGAGAAGGATGGAGTTGGAACAAGCAGCAAAGAAATTGGAAGCTGAGCAAGCAGCTAAGAAATTGGAAGCTGAGCAAGCAGCTAAGAAATTGGAAGCTGAGCAAGCCGCTAGGAAATTTGAAGCTGAGCAAGCAGCTAGGAAATTAGAAGCTGAACAGGAAGCACAGAAAAGGGAGCACGAGTACCGGATGAGGGAACTCGAGTTGAAGAGTCAATCTAATGGGGAAACTGAGGGAGCAGTTGGAGGTTCCTCCATCTCAGGCTCAACACCAGTAGGTGGACATGGGTACCATGCTATGAAGTTTCCTTTAGGCGGTCTACGAGGAGGACAAAGAGAAGATTGACCAGTACCTTCAACGCTTCGAGGCCTATGTCTGTTGCTATGGGTCTGGAGCGTAACAAATGGAATCTTAAGCTATCCCAGGGTTTACGCAGGACCGGTTACGAGGTTTATACTCGCCTGCCACCAGGACATGAGAACAATTATGACGAGTTAAAGACGGCTCTGCTGAAACGATTCGAGGTTACGTCACATACCTACCGGAAAAAATTTCGAGCAGCGAAACGAGAACCAGGAGAGTTGTTTGCCGCCTACAGTTTGCGTCTAAAATCTTATCTCCATAAGTGGATGGATTTGGCTGGGTTCGCACATGACTATGAGAGTCTGGAAGAGCTCATGGTGGTCGACCAGCTGAAGAAGCAAATGTCTAAACCTCTCAGGACGTTCCTGGGAGAACAAGGGGCAGAACGTATTGACCTCGTGACTAAATTAGCAGAACGGTTCGTCGAGGTACATGGGGAGGCAGGGGAGAACCTTTCCACCAACACCAAAAGTCAAGAGAAACATGACAAGAAGAAAGCCAAAAACTCAGGAACCAAAAAGTGGGAACCTTATGTGCAAAAATCAGAGGATAGTTCAGAGAAGAAGAAGGAGGGAAGCAAGAGCACTTCAAGCTCTACACCTAAACGACCGTGGTCGGAGAAGTGGTGTTCAATTTGTAAGTCACCCTCTCACAATACGAGGGACTGCAAATCGAAGGCTAAGAACCCTCACTTCGCAGCATGTCAAGTGACTTCCAAGGAGGTTGTCACGGAAAATGCCAAGGTCAACAAGGAAGCTCGCCACCAGGAGAGCTCACTCAAGTCCGACAATAGAAAATCTAGGACGGGGAAATGGTGCAACCAATGCAAGTCAAACACGCACAATGCTATTGACTGCAGGGGAAAGTCAGGAGACACTCAATTCGTCGGGTGCCCGGGAAACCTAAGGTGGAGCCCACCGAACAGGTCGAGGCCGAGGAAGAGACTCCAGACCAGGAAAAACCACCTGTAGTGGAATTGGTAGAGGTTAACGGTCGTCAAGTGGAGTGTTTATACGACACAGGACTGGACGGGGAGGCCGTGATTTCTGCGGATCTGGTACATCCAGAACAATTCACAGGTGAAACCTTGGATATACAGCCTGCACAGAAGAGTGCTGTAACCATGAAGTTGCCCATTGCTAATGTGGAGATTCGCTCAAGGTACGTCACCGGCACCATCAAGGCCGCTGTATTGACCGATCCCATTTTTCCAGTCATCCTAGGTTGCCGGTATGTCTTTCTGGGAATGCCCAGGGAGCCAATCCATATGGGAGCAATGCAGACTCGCTCTCAGACGAAAACGGAAGAGGCAGACGCAATTGTGACTAACCCAATGCCGGGGGAGCTACGAACTGCCCAGAGTGAGGATGATACTTTACGTCCTTGCTACAAAAAGCTGCAGAAAAGTGCTGATCCACCAGGACGGGGGCAGTACTACATGAAGAATAGGATACTCTACAGGAGAGCAGGAAGGGGAGACAACCTATACGGTCAGTTGGTCGTCCCGAAAGCTCACCGGTCCCAGATTCTTCATATGGGGCATACCATCTCCTTTAGTGGACACATGGGTATTGCCGCCACCATGCAGCGGATTTCCTGCCACTACTATTGGCCGGGAATGACAGATGATGTGCGTCGGTATGTGAAGTCATGCCCTGAGTGCCAGAGGGTGGCACCGAAACACTGGACAGCACCGGTGGTGTTGGGTGAGATGCCCATCATGAACTCTCCTTTCGAGAGGGTAGCCATCGATATCGTGGGTCCACTTCCCAGGACTAGGAAGAGGAACATGTATATACTCACAATGGTGGATTGCTGTACAATGTGGGGTGAAGCCATACCGTTGACCACGATTGACTCGAAACGAGTGGCGGACGCACTGATGGAGGCCTTTACCAGATTAGGCTTTCCGGATCAAATTCTGACGGACAATGGATCTCAGTTTTGTGGAAAACTCATGGAGGAGGTATTTAGGGTGTTTCACTCTAACCACATACATACCAGCCCTTACCACCCTCAAGCCAATGGACAAGTAGGAGCGTTTCAACGGCACGTTGATGACAATGCTCAGGAAACTAGCGCAGGAAAAACCTGATAGGTGGGATGAATATATCCCAGCAGCACTCTTTGCCTATCGGGAAGTTCCTCATGGCTCAACAGGACTACCACCCGCTACGTTGCTGTTTGGTCGTCCAATCAAAGGACCGTTGGAAGCCATGTTGAGGAGTTGGACTGAAGAGGGGACGTCAGAAGAAGTGATCTCATCCTATAAATACGTGGAGGAACTGAAAGAAAAACTCCACAAGGGATGGACTCTGGCAAATCAAACCTTGAAAAAAGCCAGGAAAAGACAATCGGCTTACTACAACCGTGGGTCTAAAGAAAGATCTCTAGAGGTGGGAGACAAAGTCTTGTTGCTACTCCCAACGGGAAACAACAAACTGGAGATAGGTTGGCAAGGACCATTTCCCGTGGAAAGGGTAATATCCAGAACCAACTATCAGATCCGGATCCGGGGAAAGTCGAAGATTTTCCATATCAATCTCTTGCGGAAATACGAAGAGAGACCCGGAGACAAGGCAGCTCACCTCATGGCAATGGCAGTTGCAGTGGAGACAGAAGTGGGAACCAGCGAGGGCAGGGAATATCCCTTGGAACACCAGGAAACCTATAGGGATGTGCAAGTGAACCCTGATCTGACCTCCCAGGAGAGGGAAAGGATAACCCAGGTTCTCAAGTCTCATAAGGAGATACTGACTGATAAACCAGGACGAACGAGGTTGGTTGAGTTCGAGATGACTTTGACCACACAGGAGCCTGTTCGCCAAAAGGTTTACCCAGTGCCGTTCTCTAAAGAAAAGGCCCTGGAGGAGGAAATACAAAAACTGCTGGAGGATGACGTGATTGCACCATCCACATCCCCATACAATGCGGGGGTAGTTTTGTTACGCAAACCAAGTGAAGAACACAGGTTGTGTATAGATTACCGACTTCTGAACAGTCATACACAGTTTCAGGTGGAACCTTTGCCGAATCCAACTCAGTTATTCGCTAGGCTCCATAAGGCTCGGTACTTTTCAAAGGTGGATCTGAGTCGGGGGTACTATCAGATACCAGTCAAACCGGAGATTCGACCACTGTTAGCTTTCAGTACACCCAGTGGACACTACGAATTCAAGGTCATGCCCTTTGGACTCAGCAATGCACCTAGTGTGTTTACACGCATGATGAGGACTTTACTAGATCCGTTACAGGATCCGTCCATCATCTCATTCATGGATGATATTCTGATGTCCAGTGACAGCTTGGATGACCACTTACAATCCTTGGAGAGAGTGTTTAATAGACTCAAGGAAGCAGGGCTTACTGCTCGTCCAACCAAGTGCATGATTGGTTACCAGACTCTGGAATTTCTAGGTCACACCATCACTCCAGGACACATTGTCCCAGAAGAGAAGAACCTGGAGAAAATCAGAAATGCACCAAGGCCAAAAACGAAGAAGGATGTGCGATCTTTTCTCTCGTTGTGTGGGTTCTACCACAAATTTATCCCACATTTCACTGAACTGGGAGCTCCGTTGACGGAAACCTTGAAAAAGGGATTCCCGGACCAAATCATTTGGACACCAGAATGTGAGAATGCCTATAGTCAGTTAAAGGAGGCCTTGGTCAGCAAACCTGTATTACAGCTCCCTGACCTTTCCAAACAATTTGTGTTGAGAACGGATGCGAGTGCGATTGGAATTGGAGCCGCTTTGTTACAGGAAGGAAAAGACGATGCTTCGGTTTTGAAACCTGTGGCATACGCAAGTAAGAAACTTCTACAGGCGGAGAGGAATTATTCAACCGTCGAGAGAGAGTGCTTGTCCCTCGTATGGGCAGTGCAAAAATTCCAGCCCTATTTGTATGGAGTTAAGTTTCGGGTCCAGTCGGATCATCAACCCCTGATGTTCCTGGCTACTTCTCAGAAGCTCAACGCCCGTTTGATGCGGTGGTCGTTGTTACTTCAACCTTATAATTTCACAGTAGAGTACATTCCTGGGAAGGAAAATGTTGGAGCGGATTTCTTGTCAAGACACCCAGCTCCTGAAGAAGAAGAATGAATCATCTGGATTAAACTCATGGTGGAGAAGAGTGAGATGGACTACTCTCTTAAGAGGGGGCCTATGTCACGAGATCGCCATGAGTTAACCAGATAATAATACCGACGTTTGCTTGGCGTATATTTTCTAGGCCACAACAGTCGTACTAACAGAGTAAACACAGCTGCACGGGTTACATCGGGGCAGCCCATATACACATTTGGTGGTGAGTGAGAAGGAATGGATACACCGCGTTGGCAGTTCATAAACAGTTGAAATCACATAGCCTTGCCCGCTCAGGATATGGAATAGTTCCGGCTGTCATCTATAGTTCCGGACATCAGACGGAATGGAGGTTTTGACTGTCACCACATGACAGAAAGTTGAGGGCTTGTTATTGAAAACAGTGGAACACCTGCCGGACATGAACAACGTCACGTGCACAATGTAAGCTTGTTTGGAAAACCATGATTGGCAGCTTGGTATCGAAACTCTTTGTTGGAACTCGACAGTAACTCTCTAGATTGTTTTGGATGTCTAAACCAGTGATGACAAATCTAACATTGAGGGAGCCAGGAGGGGGATGGATCCCTGACAGGGGATGATCTGCCAATGTGCCACCTGTGTGGGGGCATAAAGGATAACGTCACGTGGCCAACTTTGGTAGTTTGCCATATAAACCCGAGTTGGGGCCAACTAGGGGGACTTGGAAATGTGGCTCTAGTCGGAGTGCAATGGCACTGCAGTGCTTAGTGGAAATAATATCTACCGTGTGTTAATTAGTGACTTAATTTTACACGTGCCTATCATGGCAGATGTAGATATGATTGATAGGACTGCAGTAGTGCCATTTAAGGTATAACCTATTCTTATATTAGTTCTAATTAATATAGACTTTAGCCTTGTTAAAACTATAGTGTGATGATTAGCACTGTTAGTGGAAACTAGTTAAAAATAGATTAGTGAAGTGTTGATAAGCTTTACTAGTTGAGAATTGAGTAATGAGGGATAATTGGGATCTTCCCGTAGGTGTCCCTGGTGGGCGGGGTTCCGCATTCTGTTTGCTGATTTTTTTTTGTCTTGGCCTGATGATAACCTATGTGGTCAGTTCATCTGTCCCTGATAGGTACATTATATTTTCTGAGCGAGGCCGATGGCCCACGATCATCTAATAGAGATCAGTGACGGGGAGGCTATCACCAGTTGTATGATTTATTTTACAGGTTCCTCTGGTTGGAATGAAGAACCCGGACCCAATGTAACATCCGATCCCGGATAAATTATGATGTAGAGAGATGGGCCAGCAACTTTCGCAACGGAAGAAGTTAAGACACATTGCTCGGTGGAGTCTAATGGTATATGTATCCTACATGAGTGAATATCAATCGTTAACACACCTGAAGTGATGGAGGTTCAACCCATGTGGAACTAGATCAGTAGGGACTGATGTTCACAGTAGATGAAACCAAACATTGAAGTGTAGTTGTTCCACGTATCAAGGAAATCAGAACTTTCAGACTATATCTAGTGAATAAAGCAAGCCATTTTATTTCTAGATACATTAACTGTTTAATAGTGAGAACTAGTGAACATTTATCAAGAGACAAAAAGACGTGTTAGTAGGACAGTGTTCCATGTTTGTTTTCACTGCGCCGGAATTATGAAGCCGGAGTTTCTATAAACTATTAGGAACAGTTGCGTTAGGAAATATACTAGTATTTTCCACGGATTATATATATGTACATGAGATTCAGATCTCATGGTCATCAGAGTTCCTGGAGGAGGACATGTCTGGAGATAAGGACACGACTTCGGTGAGGTGCCTGTGATGAGTCTTGTGATGTCGTGTGATCCTTGCCATGATGTGTACACTATGATCCTGAACTTTGAGGGCTGACACATACATTTATGTTATAGTACACCACACACATTTTCTTCGCATACACGTCTCATATAAGTTACACTTTTCTTTTAATAAATTAATCTTTATTAATTTTTAGAAGCAAGAGTTGTTGAGTATGTTGCGTTGGGGAATTATGAGAGGGGGCATAGTACGACAGTGAGAGAGTGACAGGAAAAGGTGTCCATAGGCTGATGGAGTGTGTTGGACGGAAGCTGGTGGATTCTACAGAATATTAAAAAGGAGGAAAATATTATAATGTGGGTGTCGGCTCTCTTCACTCCAGGGACGACACTGTAAAGGAGGACACGACAATGACTCCCATGAGTTCTCCTAAAAATACACTCGTGAACCGAAAAGGCAAACCAGTCAATTCAGCGACAACCGGTCGCCATTGTTCCGAACATGGAATTCACGCTACAAACAACCGCGGACAGATGTAAAAGCATTCCACGCGAATCTCACAGCTCTCAGTGTCGCGCCACGCACTCACTCAGTAGCAAGGCGATGGAACCATGTACTACCAGTCCAACATGAGGAAAATGCGAATGCAAACCGTAGCCACAAATATAAACACTCCAGAGGTCTTAACGGTTCAACGCCTATCCGCCATGTTGGGGACCGGAAGAAAAGGGTATTCAAATGCTGAAATCACCTAAACCTGGTGGA
Source organism: Cepaea nemoralis (assembly GCA_014155875.1). NCBI lineage: Eukaryota > Metazoa > Mollusca > Gastropoda > Stylommatophora > Helicidae > Cepaea > Cepaea nemoralis. The sequence goes on along the minus strand of JACEFZ010024365.1, from coordinate 11,556 downwards.
CTCTGCTTTAGATTACTGAAATGAGTGAGTGCTTCAGTAATTGCTATTACTGGTACATGGACAGAAATATCTCCGGATTATTTATTCTCACAAAAGGAATATAATAAAGATAAGCTGCAAGGAGATGGATTCGATTGTTCCAATGCATGCTTTGGGCCAACCATTGCGGATCCTAATCTTTGCATGTGGGGCATAATATATACTGAAGCTGGCTTCTCTCCCTGTATAGATTAGTTCTCTGGGTATATCATGACAACCTGGTGTCTCTTCCTGTATAGATTAGTTCTGTGGGTATATCCTCACAACCTGGCTTCTCTTCCTGTACAGATTAGTTCTGTGGGTATATCCTCACAAACTGGCTTCTCTTCCTGTATAGATTAGTTCTGTGGGTATATCCTCACAAACTGGCTTCTCTTCCTGTATAGATTAGTTCTGTTGGTATATCCTCACTACCTTGCTTCTCTTCCTGTATAGATTAGTTCTGTGGGTATATCCTCACAAACTGGCTTCTTTTCCTGTATAGATTAGTTCTGTTGGTATATCCTCACTACCTTGCTTCTCTTCCTGTATAGATTAGTTCTGTGGGTATATCCTCACAACCTGGCGTCTCTTCCTGTATAGATTAGTTCTGTGGGTATATCATCACAACCTGGCGTCTCTTCCTGTATAGATTAGTTCTGTGGGTATATCGTCACAGCCTGGCGTCTCTTCCAGTATAGATTAGTTCTGTGGGTATATCCTCACTACCTGTCTTCTCTTCCTGTATAGATTAGTTCTGTGGGTATATCATCACAACCTGGCGTCTCTTCCTGTATAGATTAGTTCTGTGGGTATATCATCACAATCTGGCGTCTCTTCCTGTATAGATTAGTTCTGTGGGTATATCATCACTACCTGGCGTCTCTTCCTGTATAGATTAGTTCTGTGGGTATATCATCACAACCTGGCGTCTCTTCCTGTATAGATTAGTTCTGTGGGTGGATCATCACAGCCTGTCTTCTCTTCCTGTATAGATTAGTTCTGTGGGTGGATCATCACAGCCTGTCTTCTCTTCCTGTATAGATTAGTTCTGTGGGTATATCATCACAGCCTGTCTTCTCTTCCTGTATAGATTAGTTCTGTGGGTATATCATCACAGCCTGTCGTCTCTTCCTGTATAGATTAGTTCTGTGGGTAGATCATCACAAGCCTGTCGTCTCTTCCTGTATAGATTAGTTCTGTGGGTGGATCATCACACCCTGGCTTCTCTTCCTGTATAGGTATATCTATATCTCTGCTTCTTGTAGCTGGTTGTGAACTCCTGTTTCATGCTGATGTGATGAGCATGTCTCAGCAATCAGCAGCAATCAATTGGATACTTAACACATACTCTGTGGGTGATGTGCGAGTGTTACCGAGCTAATGTTATCAAAATGGCTGCGTCGTATTTAAACTTTAAATAGAAAGGTTAGGTCGTTAAACAGGCAAGCAAGCAGACTGACAGACAAACAGGGACAAACAGGCTATTAAATTTGCATATAAGAAGGTAGGATGTACAGTTTCAAAGACAGACAAACAGACAGACAGACACACAGATGAGTAGATGGGTAGGTGAATATTCATACAGGCCAAGTAGATAGACAGACAAACCGACAGACAGTGCGGCGAAGTGACACGTGAAATGAGAGAGGCGGCGGGCAGACAAACATAGAGAGAGAGAGAGAGAGAGAGAGAGAGAGAGAGAGAGAGAGAGAGAGAGAAGAGAGAGAGAGAGAGATAGAGAAAGAAGAGAGAGAGAGAGAGAGAGAGAGAGAGAGAGAGAGAGAGAGAGAGAGAGAGAGAGAGAGCCAGAGAACTCTGCACGATATACCTAAACAAAAGTACATTTCTTAACGATATCTCGATGTTGCTGTAACTGTCCGTGTTCTCAGCCCAGGCAGTGCACTCCGTGTCTATGCAACACTTCACAGATGTTGTCCTAGCAAAGAGCACCAGACTGACATCATGAATGATTGATCAACTCAACGTCTCCTCGCCCTATATAGTATATGTTACCGCGAATATGGGCCTGGCAAAGTGGACTTACAGGAAAGTGGCTAATCTTGTTACTCCAAGTGAGAGAAACCGAACAGCTGCACACGATCAGAAAACGAGAAGTAGAATCGTTAAGTGTACTAGAACGCAATCACAAGTGACAAATGGACGTTGAGGTTTAGGGCATTTTCAGCATACAAACAAGTAGCATACACTGACACTACTACATTAAACAATATAATCAGGATGAGGACGGGGGGTGAGTTAGAAGTAACAACACCGTCGTACAACCGCGGTACATGTAGCATGTGCGATTCAGTTCAACTCTTGACTTCATCTAGCAGACGTAACATTGTGGAGCTTTCACCATTTCCTATATCCTGTCTGTGTAAATGCTAATGCCCACGACACTCCTAAGCTATATAGGAGTCCATGAATACATATTTAATATCGTGTATGGTGTTAATGTCATCCCAACCTTTTCCCAAATGTGGCTACTTGGATGAGTGTCAAGCTGATTGGTTGGTTTGTGGTAACTCACTTTCATTGCCCACGGACATCCACCTAATTTGGGGTCTAACTTGGAGAATCCCAAGGGGTCGTCGCTAGGGCTACGGAGTTCGAGTTATGTGCGACGCTTCTGGCCAGCGTCTCTGTGGAAAGAGTACCCAGCCATATGGGTTATAACCTTGTGAATTGAAGTCGATTCCTTCGCCCTTAAACCCCGTTTTAACCTAAACAGTCGCTCTTATCTTCTCTCATAGATCACACCAGCAGAAACTCAACAATCGCTCCCATCTCCTCCCACAAATCACACCTAGCAGAAACTCAACAATCGCTCCCATCTCCTCCCACAAATCATACCAGCAGAAACTCAGCAATCTCTCATCTCCTCCCACAAATCACACCAGCAGAAACTCAACAATCTCTCATCTCCTCCAATATATCACACCAGCAGAAACTCAACAATCTCTCATCTCCTCCCATAAATCACACCAGCAGAAACTCAACAATCTCTCATTTACTCCCACAAATCACACCAGCAGAAACTCAACAATCTCTCATCTCCTCCAATATATCACACCAGCAGAAACTCAACAATCTCTCATCTCCTCCCATAAATCACACCAGCAGAAACTCAACAATCTCTCATCTCCTCCCACAAATCACACTAGCAGAAACTCAACAATCTCTCATTTACTCCCACAAATCACACCAGCAGAAACTCAACAATCTCTCATCTCCTCCCATAAATCACACCTGCAGAAACTCAGCAATCTCTCATCTCCTCCCATAAATCACACCAGCAGAAACTCAACAATCTCTGCAGCTCCTGTGATGATCCACACGGGTGTGCCAGAATCTTGCGTCTAACCATTCATATATATGTCTATGTAGGTTTTCTCATGTGACATTTAGCATCGGCAGTCGACTGTTTGCTCAACTGTTTTTGATGTCCAACTGATGAGGGGTTGTCAGCGTGCACACGTAACCTGCTAGATGTTCGCACTTATCCGAAAAGGATAAACGTATGACCCGATAAGACGGGGTTACACAAGACAACAGACAGCACAGTTCTTGTGTTCCTTAATTAATAACAATCCAGTCCGTGAATGCCGGCTTCGTGGCTTAGAGGTTGTGACTTTTCTCCGTAATCTCGTATACTCTCATCGGTGACGTGATGACGGTTCGAATCAGCAGTGGTTCGAATCGCATCGGTAACTTACGGGGTATGTGAGCCGGCCGCTCAGAAAGCAATGGCAAACTACTGAGCGTAATCTTGCCAAGAAATCAACATACAGCTGAAAGATGCTGGTGTTGACAACGATGTCCTGTAAAGGATATGCAAAAACACACACAAAAAAGTCCGTGAATACAAGTCTGCTGGAGCTCCAGTCCGACGTTGAACCTCATAGCGTATTGATTTCTAGTTACCTTTATAAACCCGTTTTCTGGCATGTTGTGTTAACCAGTTCATATGTGGCAAACACGTTTGCAAACCTTTTTCTGGCATTTGTTGTAAACAATTTATTGTTTGTAAAACTGTCTGTAAATCTGTTATCTGACACATCTTGTTAACGATTTCCAGTTATGCAAACTGTAAACTTGTTTTAACACGTGTCGTTAATGACTTCATGTTTGGGTTATTGTTTGTAAAGTTGTTTTATTGCATGTGTTGTTAATGACTTCATATGCTGTTAAAGAAAGAAAGAAAGAAAGAAAGAAAGAAAGAAAGAATGAATGAAAGAAAGAAAGAAAGAAAGAAAGAAAGAAAGAAAGAAAGAAAGAAAGAAAGAAAGAAAGAAAGAAAGAAAGAAAGAAAGAAAGAAAGAAAGAAAGAAAGACAGAAACGCAACATTAATGCAGTTTCAATTGCAAACTTGTACCAAGTTTTTATTGAATGCTGATTCGCCCACTGCAGTCGGTTCTGGCGATGCCGGTCCGTAAGACCAGGACCTCTGTATGGTCTTCTAGCCCAAAGACCATCGTCGTGCATCCGGTTCCTGACAGTTTGATCTAAAATTCGACGAGTTGGTGCAGTTGACTGGACTATGGAGGCCGCAGATGTAAATCGATTCCTAAGGTGACGCAGCCGTATGAAGCGGTCTTCTGCAGCAGTTGCGATTCTGGGTCTTCCACTGCGTGGCCGGTCAGCCACTGAGCCAGTTTCTTGAAATAGCCTCCAAAGCGACTAATGGTGCTTCTAACCACATTAAATTCTCTAGCTACTACACTTTGCCCAGCCTGTAAATGTCCAATGATGATGAGTCGTTGTTCTATGGTGAGATGAGCCATATTTTTAGCATTGAATTTTCAACTGAATTTATTCGAGGAGCGTCAATCTTTTATAGGCATGCAATAATATGGTCAGAGAGTTTTGTGTTCAGTAAGTTTCACGGGATTAACATGAACCAGTCACTAGTTATTGTCAAAAATGTTGTTTGGACCTTGACCTCTTTCATGACCTCACGAATCATGAGGTGAGTACAATTCAGGTAACCACGAGAAGTTAATGACCAGATGGACACAGTCGATAGTTGACGGATGTCCAATCAGCGAATACCTTTGATAAAAGTAACACCAAAATGTTACGTTTCTTTTTTGAACAGTTAAATAATGGTTCCTGACCGCCCACGCTTATCGACATGGCACATGATGGATGGATGGATGGATGGAATAATGGTTCCTTGGCCCAACTGCTGAGTTAAGTGCGTGAAGTGACACTGTGAGCTGTGAGTTTTGTGTGGAGTGCTTTTATATCTGTCCGCGGTTATTTGCATCGTGAACTGCATGTTCAGAAAAATGGTGGCAGTTCGGTTGCTTAACTAACTGGGTTTTCCTTAATGCAGTAATGTGTGGCTGTTGGTTTTTAGTGACTGCCGCTTCCATCGACAATGAACTGTATTTTTCGTGGCGGACATTCGAGTTGGCATTCTGGCAACGGCCTTATGCATAGTATGAATGTGCAGGCCGTTGGTTTGTCGAGACTCCTGTATGTTCCACTTTTCATATTGGGCAGCGAGGAGCATTTGTATGATATTCACTGACACGGGAACGGAGCATTATGTGGCGACCAGTTGCCGTGAAGTTGGAACCGCGACTAAGTAACCAGCTTCATATTTGGACACCTGTTTGTAAACCTAGTTAGTTAGTTAGTTAGTCGACAGATCATCCTCGTTGCACATCGAACCATTCAGTCCATAAGTGCTCGGATCCCCTCCTCAGCAAATCCCGCAGTTCTGTGTTGGTTTATCAATCTTCTTTGGCTTCCTACGTATCGTTCTTGTTTGGCCACCCCTCTTTTAATTTGCTGCTCCCGCAGTCTGGCCATTGTTGTAGATTCACAGTCATCACTTGGTTCTCGCAAAAGTCTCACTTCTCGTAGAGCATTCAGAATGTCAGCCTGGTCCATGGCGCGTCCGCCCTCCACAGTAGCCTCACCTGCGAGCTTGTCAGCCCGCTCATTCCCTCGTACTCCCGCATGCCCTGGCACGAAGATGAAACTAATCTTTGCCAGCCGAGACCGCTTCAGCGGCAGCAACCATTCTCTTCGGATCGACCCCTCCTCTATCCTCTTGATCATGTTCATTGAGTCGCTAAGAAAACAAGCCCTAGTGAATGTCTGTGTCTCGAGCCATGTTATTGCTTTACTTACTGCCATGACTTCCATGGTCAGGCTACTTGTGGTTTCAGTGAAAGCACCAGAGTCCTCCTTCACAATTCTCCCTCCGGCCCGAGCTGTAAAGGCCCATGAGCTTCTTACATGTCGGACGACCGACCCATCTGTGTAGATGACCGCGTCACCGTCTAGCGAATTCTCGAAAATCAACGCTTGTACTTCAGCCTCAACAGCAGCCGGATTTTCTTGTCTGCATTTTCTATCTAGTTGGATGCAAACTGAAAAGGATGTGCAGAAGTCTGTTGGCACTTGCACCCACTCCTCGCCAGGTTCTAAGTCCTCAAGTGAACACACCTGTTGAAGAATGTCTTCGGCTTGACCCATCCACGACCGTCCTCTTTTTAACCTGCTGCCCTTCACCTTCCTAAATTTCACTATGCAGTGGATGTTGTGTGTTTGCGTTAATTCTGAAGTAGGCGCGTGCCCTGCAAACTTGGATTCTCTCTTCAATGGTTGGAAAATCAAGAAGGTAGCGCATCGCCCTGCATGCTGTATCTCTTGTACATCCAAGAATAATGCGCATAGCTTCATTCTGTATCCTTTCCATCCTTTCTATCTGCTTATGGCTGAGAGTCAGGATTGCCATTGCATACTCCAAAACAGACATGACCAGCCCCTCGTACAGAAGACATAGATGGCGCTGCTCACAGTTTGCTGTGTTTACTTGTTTGTAAACCTGTTTTCTGACATGGGTTGCTAAAGACGTCTTGTTTGGCAAACTGTTTGTAAACCCGATTTAGGTCATATCTTTTTTTCAAAATTTCATTTTTGACAGGCAAACCTTTCACATCCCTGTTGTCTAACATGTCTTGTGAATGACTTCATGTGTGGCTAAACATTTGTAAACTCATTTTCCAGCATGCCTTGTTATCGATTTCATTTTTGACAAACTGTTTCTGAACTCGTATTCTGACATGAAATATTATTGTGCAACTATGAGAGCTGTTATGTGGGTAATCCTGTACAAATACGAGGATCTTTATATGGTAGTTTAAATGTGGTTTTTAAGGAAAATGCAAAGAATACTATGGACACACAAAAACATCAATGTGCAGATCACATTATAAGAAGAAATACATTAGAAAACTTGGTGACAGATGACAAGATTAAGGGAAAATGAACACGGAGAACACAGAGAAGTAAATATCTGGATGGCTTGTCCCCGTGGCATGATCAAGAAAAGAACATGGATCTCATACACGCATACATCATACATGGTGATCGTATGAGATGACAAAAAACTACCGCCCACGCTTATTGGTATGGCACATGATGATAATGATATAAGCATGACCGTTTACGATGACGGAGGTGTGGTCATATGTCGGTAAACTTTACAATTGTGGGGTTGGGAGGGAAGGGAGGGGGTATGTGAGTAACAGTGTACACTGATGGCAGATTTATATAGGTAAACTTTACAATGGTGAGAGAGATATCTGGGAACACTTTACAATGATGGGATACATATGTGGATAAACTTTAAAATGATTAGAGATATATGTGGGTAAACTTTACAATTATAGGAGATTTATGTGGGTAACTTTTACAGTGATGGGAGATGTACGTGGGTAACCTTTACCACGATGGGATATTTATATATATATATATTATACCTTTACAATGATGGGAGATTTATATGGGCAACCTTTACAATGATGGGGGATATATGTGGGTAACTTTTATAATGATGAAAGATTTATATTGATAACCTTTACAATGATGAGAGATTTGTGTGGGTAACCTTTACAATGATTGGATAATTATATGGCTAACAGAGTTCAATGATGGGACATTTATGTGAGTAACAGTGTACAAAGCTGGGAGATTTATGTGGGTAACTTTTACAATGATTGGAGATTTGTATAGGATAGGTAACCTTGTACATTGATGGGAGATTTATATTGGTAACCTTGTACAATAATTGGGGATTTAAGTAGCTAACCGCGTACAATGATGGGAGATTTGTATAGGATATGAAGCCCAGTACATTGATGGGAGATTTATGTGGGTAACAGTGTAGAATGATGGGAGATTTATGTGAGTAACAGTGTACAGTGATGGGAGATTTATGTGGGTAACTTGTGCAATGATGGAGGATTTATGTGGGTAACCTTTAGAATGATGGAAGATTAATGTGGGTAACCGTGTACAATGATGGGAGATTAGTGTGGTTAAAAGTGTACAATGATGGAAAATTTACAGTCTTGTCCAAGGGACACATTTTTCGGTCCCATTCTCATAGACAAAGAGAAACACCCTGGTCCTCCAGATTGGGGGTTGATGCGTGGGGTTAACATCCGCACCTTTGTAAAACCTATTTTGTTACGAAACAGATACATAAGCCTCGAATTCGGACTGACGTATTTGGACAACGACCTCGGAACGTTAAAGGATTCTTGAGATTTGGAACATGGAATGTACGGACACTATATCGAGCTTGAGCTGCTGACGAAATAACCCGGGAGCTGCTTGAATATCAAATGGATATAACAGTAATTCAAGAAATAAGGTGCTCAGGAGAGGGTACTTTAGAGCAAAATTGGAATTATTGTAATATATGGAGGAAACACTCAAAATAAACATGAATTAGGAACAGGTTTTGTCATCAAAAAAGAGTTACGGGGGAACGTTCTAAACTTTAAAGCTGTTATTGACAGAATTAGTAAATTACGAATAAAAGGTTAATGGAAAAATATAACGATGATTAATGTGCATGCACCTACTGAAGAGAAAGAAGATGACGTTAAAGAAGACTTTTATAATGATTTGGATGATGTCATAGAAGAAACCCCCAGACAGGACATCCTGATTGTGCTGGGAGACTTCAATGCAAAAATAGGTAGAGAGCAAACTCATAAAAATGTGGCCGGTAAGGAAAACCTACATACAACTCTAAATGATAATGGATGGAGAGGCATCAACCTGGCAGAAGCCAAAGGACTGCAGATTAGCAGTACCAGACTACAAAGAAAGGATATACACAAACAAACTTGGAAATCATGTGACAAGAGAACCTATAATAAAATAGATCACATTTTAATTAACAACAGAAATGCATCAAACATACAACAAGTTAGAAGTTATAGAGGAGCTGAGTGTCACAGCGACCACTACCTCGTTGGAGCAAAATTTAAATAAAACTTAAGAGAGCTTTCTATAATAAATTACAAAGATCACACCTAACGTATAACAGAGAAAATCTACAAGAAATTACAGTCAAAGAGAAATTTACAGATGAAATAAAATGTAAACTTGAAACTCTGCAAAACCCTTTGGAGGAAAGCGTTGACCAAACTTGGTTGAACATCAAGAATACAATTCAATCTACCAGCAGAAGAATGTCTAGGTGTGTTAACCACGCATAGAAAGAACAGATGGTTCAATCAAAAATGTGAAGAAGCAGTCATTAGGAAAAAGAATGCCAGACATTTATGGTTAAATGACATCAACAACATCCAAAATGAAGAGCAATATAGAAATGAATGTAAGAGGCTACAAAAATAGTTCGACAGCAGAAGCGAGAATATATGAGTAATATAATCAAAGATATGGAAACTAATCACCAGAAAAACGAATCCAGAAAGTTTTTTAAAGAACTGAAGTCAATGAAACGAGGGCACCAACAAAACACATATGGTTTAAAAGACAAAAATGGGAATATGATAATGAGGAAATGTGCAACACATGGAAAGAATATTTTGTTGAATTACTAAATTGTGAAGCTCCAAGTAACACTTTCCCACAGGAAGAGGTTCTAACGTGTGAACCACAAATTGAAGAACCTGCATTTGAAGAAATCCTATATGTAATCACACGACTTAAAAACAATAAGGCAACTGGGGCTGATGGAATTGCTGCTGAATTTATAAAGGCAGGTGGCCATGCATTACATCTAAAGCTATACGAACTAATAATAAAAATCTGGAGGACAGAAGAATTACCACATGACTGGAAAGAGTCATTATTGATTCCTATCTTTAAGAAAGGAGACAAGTTCCAATGTGAAAATTATAGAGGAATATCACTACTGTCCACAAGCTATAAGATACGATCCGCAGTATTACTAAATAGACTAAAACCATATTCAGAAGACATATTAGGTGACTACCAGGCGGGTTTTAGACAAAACAGATCAACAATAGATCAGATATTTATCTTACGACAAATAGCCGAGAAAAATTGGGAATATAAAAGAGATCTCCATAACATTTTTGTGGATTTTAAAAAGGCTTATGATAGTGTCCATAGGAATAGTCTATGGATTGCTATGCAGGAATTTGGAATACCAAGGAATTTAATCAACATGACCAGACTATGCATGGAAGATACGTATAATATAGTAACACATAAAAGCAGGAAATCAGACCCTTTCCAAATAACATCTGGCTTGAAACAGGGTGATGCACTATCGCCGCTACTCTTCAATCTGGCTCTAGAGAAAGTTGTAAGGAAGGTAAGGGAGGAATGTGATATTGGAGGAACATCCAAGCTGCTTGGTTATGCAGATGATATAGATATTATAGGGCAAAATGAACAAAAGACATTGGAAATATTGACTCACTTAAAGGAAAAAGCCCAACAGATGGGGCTGGTTATCAACCAAGATAAGACAGAATATATGGTAATTTCAAGAGAAGGAATGGCTAAAAACTCTGGCCACATACAAATAGATAATATGACCATTAAAAGAACGGAAACATACAAATACCTGGGTACAATCTTCAACTGCTCCAACAGCATAAGGGAAGAAATACAAACTAGAATCAATTCTGGAAATAAGATATACTATGCACTACAACATCTACTAAAATCAAATGCGCTATCTCGTAACACCAAAATCACAATATACAAAACACTGATCAGACCAGTTGTGCTGTATGGCTCTGAAACCTAGAGTACAACGAAAGGAGACGAAGCCTTGTTACAAACCTTTGAAACAAAGTTTTAAGACGCATCTTTGGACCCATTAGGGATACACAAAGTGGAGAGTGGAAAAGAAGAAGTAACAAAGACATTTATGATCTGTTTAAGTCCCCGCTAATCACTGGTATCATGAAGGCTAATAGACTACAATGGCTGAGGGCATATAGAAAGAATGGAAGATAATAGGGAAACAAAACTCGCTTACACTCAGGAAATAAATGACCGTAGACCCCGAGGTAGACCAAGAAGACGGTGGAGAGATAATATATATACAGACCTACAAGCACTTGGAATCAACGACTGGCAAGAGAAGGTCAACCAGAGAGACGAATGGAGACGGATTGTATCTGCAGCAAAGAACCTCAATGGCTCGGAACGCTGAAGAAGAAGAGGAAAGACGATTCTCATCCCATCCCATGGTCTTTTGCCCGGGACCCTCC